>WSYH01001264.1:0-24157 GCA_036426205.1 Ascaphus truei | reverse complement strand
ATGCCGAGCTGTGCAGAGAACGAGTGCAGCTAAAGTAGCATGCGCGGTGGTGGCAGAGGAACGAGTGCAGGAACGCAGCATGCGTGTGTGGCAGAGAAACGAGGGCAGAACGCAGCATGCGCGTGTGCAAGAAGAACGAGTGCAGGAACGCAGCATGCGCGTTTGGTTGGCCGAAGACGAGTGCAGGAACGCAGCTGCGGTGTTGGCAGGAGAGCGGAGATGCCAGGAAAAGCCCAAACGCAGTCAGCACGCGAGATCCCCGGGTTCCCAGGCAGAGGAGCGAGTGCAGGAACGCAGCATGCGCGTGTGGCAGAAGAACGAGGGTGCAGGAACGCAGCAGCGCGTGTGTGGCAGAAGGAGACGAAGTGCGGAACGCAGCAGTGCGTATGTGGCAGAGGAGCAAGTGCAGGAACGAGCATGCGTCAATGTGGCAGAGGAAGAATGGCTGAACGCTAGATGCTGCTGGGGCAGGAGCAAGAGGAACGAAGATGCGGTGTGAGCGAACGAGTGCAGGACCGCATGGCATGTGTGGCAGGGAGCAAGGTGAGGAACAGGGAACTCAGCATGCGCGGTGGGCAGAGGGAGCGAATGCAGGAACGCGCATGCGATGTGTGCAGAGACGAATGAGGGGAACGCAGCATGCGCATGTGTGGCAGAGGAGTGAGTGCAAGAACGCAGCATGCGCGTTGTAGACAGAGGAACGAGTGCAAGAGCGCAGCATGCGCGTGGCAGAGGAAAGAGTGCGGAGGAACGCAGCATGCGCGCTGTGTGCAGAGGTGCAAATGCAGGACGCAGCATGTTCGTGTAGCAGAGGAACGAGTGCAAGAGCGCAGCATGCGCGTGTGTGGCAGAGGTGCGAATGCAGGGAAACTCAGGCATGGGCGTGCCCGCTTTGAGGTTGCGAGTGCAGGAACTCGCATGCACGTGTGTGGCAGAGGTGCGAATGCAGGAACTCAGCATGTGCGTGGCAGAGGTGCGAGTGCAGGAACTCAGCATGCACGTGTGTGGCAGAGGAGCGAATGCAGGAACGCAGCATGCGCGTGTGGCAGAGGAATCCCAAGGGATATAATGGATGTAGTAATGCAGAGTGCAATAATGATTATTCCACCTGACAAAGGGTTATCCCAAAACGTTGGGCCACGTTACTGTATCATCACTTGCATTGTTAAATTGCTTATATTAATGCCCAGTTGACTGCTGCGAGATTACTTGTGTAAGTGCTGCAGGAGCCTTCTTGTTTCGTTTGCTGCATTCATGTGGCTGCAGATTCCCATCTGACCTGATGTCAGATGTCACCTTCACCGACTGTATTATCCAGCTGAAGAGCGCCCACCACCGCCATCTTTTTGAGAAAAAAAATATAATTCAAACGTTTAGGGGCCCAAGAGAAAGTTCTATGATAAAAAAAAATGTAAAACATTTTGCGCTTCAAAATTTACTCGAAAGTATTACAAATCTTTAGGCCGAGTTCAGGGTGGCTGCTACGCGACCTGCGTGCGGTTGCATGTGCGCGCGCACGTCCGTCGCAATTTCGGGTTGTTCGGTGGGAGTTTTCAAACTGAAAACTCCACCGGCGGCAAAGTGCAGCGTTGACGCTGCTACCTTTTTCTGCTACAACCCAAAATGATTTTTGGAGGCTGCAGTCGCGTCACGTGAGCTGGTTCAGCTCTGTGACACGTTCGCCACGCCCCCAAACGCCGCGACCCAACTCCTGCAGCCTGAACACAGATCGCTGGGCTGCGGGAATACGCGGCGGAGGCGCGCACGGAGGCTCGCGGAAGCAGCACCCACCCTGAACTCGGCCTTAAAAACTGGCGTAGGTTTGATGTCCGTTATTTAACTTCATACATACGTCGCCTGGTTAGAGTGAACTGAGGTTTGACACATTGTGTCATGTTGAATATCTGATTCATGCAATTTACATTAAAATAGAATGATGTATATTTTCTGTAGTATTAGTAAACATAATGTATTAGTTTAATATTCATTATAATAGCCATGCTGTCAACATAATACATTTGTTAACCTATATAATGAAACATCCGTGCTGCGCCAAATAAAGCTTTGGTTAATGGATCGCATCTTCATTCTGCGCTAACGATATGAACAGACTTTAATGTTTACGCAAGATTATCTTGTCGATTTTGACGAAGGTTAAACTATTTCTTTTGGCGCCCGGACGCATTTTTTTTTTTTAGTACATACCATTTACATCTGTACATAATGTGCTTCCCATTTGTGAGTGCCCGTATATACTTACATCGCAGTTACAGACCGTATTCGCCCGATTATAGGGCGACCCTATTCCGGTGGGATCCGTGTACTTAGGAGGGACTGAAAACGTGGGCTTGTCACTATCAGGGTGTATGAAGCCCGCGGAGGTAGCATGGAAACCCACAACAGACAGGAGGCCGGAATATATCCAAACTGGTTTGAATGTAACAACAATAAAATTTTAAAAAAGCACCAAATTTATCAAAGAGGATATATCCAACTGAAAGCAATGAATAAATCTGCTGCAATTCTTTTGTAAAAAGTGGTGACTCCGCGCGTATCTTCAACAACATACAGATTGTTACTCAGTGCATGATACAGTACAAAGTGATATGCAGTGATACGTGATTCAAAAATGAATATTCAAACGTGTATATATATATATATATATATATATATATATATATATATAAAAAGCAACTGTAAATATTACTGTATGTTCATTTGCATGTCTTAGACAGGTCTGCAACCCTGTCTTTCCCCATTGTCACCCAGCATACAGCACTTCCTTGCAGCAAGGGATTCTGGGAAATGACATGCAAATGAGCACTCGGTGCCACCTTTTGTCTCAAGCTCGTATTACAACAAGCCAACCTCAAGCCAATGCTGCTGTTTTTAAACACAGCCTTTAGACAGGGCTGGATGAGATGCAAAGCCATTTAACCCACTCACAGACATGTTTCAACCTGATGGGTATATCAGTGTGAGGTTGGTCTTAATGGCAAGCAGGTTTGAGACTAGACTAGGTAATCACCACTACTATTAAGGTTATGGTGGGTGAAAAAAGACAAAAACCCTCACAGTAAAGCATAAGGGTTGCAGACTGCTAAAGACATGCAATGAACATACAGTAATATTTACAGTTGCTTTATGCTTTCTGTGGAGGGTTTTTGTCACTTTTTTACCCACCATAACCTTAATAATAGTGGTGATTACCTAGTCTAGTCTCAAACCGCTTTTGCCATTAAGACCAACCTCACACTGATGATACCCATCAAGGTTGAAACATGTCTGTGAGGTGGGTTTAATGCTTTGCATCTATCCCAGCCTCTGTCTAAAGATGTGTTTAAAACAGCATGCATTGGCTTGAGGATTGGCTTGTGTAATACGAGCTTTAGACAAAAGGTGGCAGTGTGTGCTCATTTGCATGTAATTCCCCAGAATCCCTTGCTGCAGTGGAAGCTCTGTATGCTGGGTGACAATGGGGAAAGACAGGGTTGCAGACCTGTCTAAGACATGCAAATGAACATACAGTAATATTTACAGTTGCTATATATATATATCAAAGATATCCTTACCAGGCAGACAGTCCAGGAAAGCTTCCTTGAGAAAGGTCCCATTTAGAGGACCGAAACGTCGGTGTGCGTGCTGTCTATCTTTAATACAATTTGTTTATCAAATTTCAACTGAGTGCTGTCTCGTTCCTGGACTGTCTGCCTGGTAAGGATATCTTTGCTATATTTATGCCTATGGGACAAGCACTAACGAATAATGATCATCACGTGAGTGCCATCTGTTCTTTTATATATATATATATATATATATATATACATACATATACATATACACTCAGACGTAGACATTCAATGAAGTTGCAGCCAGAAGATCCTAGGAATCTCGCAGGGATCCCAAACACAGAATCACAAAAGGAATTAACGTCTTGGGGTGCAGATTGATATGGGGAATAAAGGCAAAAGACAATATATGGTGTAGTACAGGGGTGACCAGCTGAGCCACTGATTGGGCTAACTGTACTGAAGCAGGGATATCCTCAAAACCTGACCTGCTGTTAGCCCTTGCAGACTGGAGTTGGCTACCCCTGGTGTAGTATGTCTCAATAAAGTGCGTGGATGGATTTCAACTAACTCAATAGAGTAGTTTCTTTTTTTCAAGTATAAGTGTCTCTTAGTGCAGCGGTGCGCAAAGTGGGGGGCGGGGGCGCAGCGGTGCTCAAAGTGGGGGGCGGGGGGCGCAGCGGTGCTCAAAGTGGGGGGCGGGGGCGCAGCGGTGCGCAAAGTGGGGGGCGGAGGGCGCAGCCGTGCGCAAAGTGGGGGGCGGGGGCGGGGCGGCTGCAGAGGCCCCGCGCTCTTCCCCAAAGCATTTTAATTAAATGTCGGAGGATCGTGTGAGGCCTCTGCAACCTCAACTTACCTTGACTCTGCCGGCTTCAGGACTCTCAAATGATGCAGTGGGGTCATGTGACGTGACGTCACACGCCGCGTTTTCAAATGACGCTGCGGGTCACGTAACATGACATCACATGACGCCGCGGCGTCATTTCACGCCTCATCAAGGTAAGGAGGGGGTCACGAGCACCAGAGGAGGCAAGGCAGGGGGTCGCAGCAGCAAAAGTTTGCGCTCCCCTGTCTTAGTGTGTCGATTACTCCTTTCAGGAGGTTATTCAGCCTCAGGATAAGTTTCCACAGTGGGATTCCCCACTCCTCTGGTCTTGCCACACACTGTATTAGATCAAGGAGTGTCTAATAGTGTATTAACGTTATTTAGTTTAAAAAATGCACCACTCACAACCATAACAGTTGATGACAGTGGGTGGGGGGGTGGGGAATGTGGATGGACTGGGCGCTTCCCAATTAATATTAGATTGGTGTAAATAGTGACACACCTTAGATACACAAAATAAACCTTACACCACAAAGTGATAATAAAAATAATAGTGTACAAGTGCAGCTCAACTTCCTCTGGTGGGACAGTTCCAAGTCCCAGGATGTAGAATTTTCTTGTCTTGTCAGCTTCTAGGCGGGACAGTGTAGTTTTTCCTCTGCATGGTTGTACCCTCTCGAGTAGCTGTCAGGGCTGGGATGATTTTTTACCCACCAGCGATTTCTTACCCTACAGAATTCTCCCGATGTGAGATGTTACAGCTGAGCGCGCGCTGCAGCCTCTCACTCCAATCTGAGCCTTTGCTCTAGGGGTGTGCAGTCAGTGTGAAATCAAGGATCGAATGGAGTGGGAGGCAGCAGCTCAGTGTGAAATCAGTTCTAGTAGGGCTCCGTTCCCCGTCAGTGCGCGCGCGCGTTGGAGCGCCTGGCGGGGCGCGTGCACCAGTTTCTGCAGCGATCAGTGGACTTTAGATTGCTCGCGATGGGCGCGGCCGTGACGTCACGTGGCTGGTTCGCCCTCATTGGCTGAACCAACTGCCATGACATAGCCATCGCTGCGCAGCCGCCCCAAAAGACACATTTCTTGTCCTGTGAAAATGTGGTCACGCCGTCGCGTTTTGAGCAGGACTGTGGCTGGCCCCATAGAGGGCCGTTTCTTGTTCGCGCACGCCGTCGCGATCACTGGGGATGAGGCCTAAGGCTAAGATTATACTACATACCCGCGCATGCCTGCAGCCCCAGCGATGTGTGAACTGAGCTGCAGGCGATGGGGAGGCGTGGCGGACGCGTCACGAAGTGGGTTCGCTTTCTTTGGCTGAACCGTTCACGTGATGCGGACGTCACACGGCCACGCTTGAAAAAACAAAAATGTTTGTCTTTTCAAAGCGTGGTCACAGTGACGGGCAAGGGTAACTGGGCTATACAATAAAGGTTACGCCCTCTGGTTACCCTTGGACCCCTGGCAGCTACCTAGCACTACAAGCCAGGGGCCCGGTATCATTACATGCAAAGTTCAAGTGTCCCCTGCTTTACCACTTTCCATGTTCCCTTTACCCCAGACTCATGAAACTTTCTGTGTGTAAGTTTTAGGTGGGATATTTGGGTAAGAATACAATTATTTTGTTTGTCGGGGGTCGGGGCTACCGGTAGTACCTTAATTCTCCCCGACGTGCAGGGATGATTTGCTGGTACGCGGGTGGAATTACACCGGGGCTGCCCAGTATCTCCCAGACTCCTGGTTTTCAAGCCCCGATATCTCAGTCCTATTTCCATTACAGTCATGAGTCTCCCAAGGTCCTCCATGTGTTAAAATGTTTTATGTGTTTCATATATTTATTATAAGGCTCTATGAAGCTCGCCAGGGCATCTGCTTATGGCGCCAGCAAGTCTGCATAGAGTCTGTAGTTCAAAGAGGAGACGGGATGTTGAGAGGTGTCAGGGTGCTAAGTGGCCAGGGCAGGGCAGAGTACTGGGTCAGGAGAACAGAGACCCCCTGTAGGGAGGACACCCTGGTCTGCCAGACTCAGTGCAGCCTGCCCAGTAGGTGGCAATGGGTTGACTTGGGGAAGCGGCAGAATGTCGGAGTGTTTCCCATTGGTCAATTTGTATGTCCGCCCACGGGATGGCACCGAGATGGCTTGGCACGCCTCTTCCTTTGACGTCAGCCAAGAGACAAGCCCGTTTCTATTGGCTAGTGAGATATGGTTCCCACGCTTTGATTGGTCGCTCCTCCTACCTCCATGCTAAGGACAGCTTAGCAGAGTGTATGTAAGGAGACAGCCGAGGCCCAGACCTTCCAGTGATTTGTGTCCATGATGCTTTTCAAAGTTGCTCTGTTGCAAATAGCAGAGCAACCGGCTTCGTTTTGAAGCTTGGAAAGTCTGCCTCGCAGAGACTAAGTCCGTTTTTTTGCGGCCAAGTTCAACAAATTGAACGTAGCGGTCGCAACTAGGAATTGAAGCTGAAAAGAGGACCAGGAGAAAAGAGTGTATATCCCAGGCAGGGTAAGCTCATCCAAGCGGGCACCCTGCACCAAGGAAAGCCTAGATTTTCCTCCCAGACTCCCAGTAAGTGCGTGTCACGATAGACCAGGTCTCTTACCACATTTATATTTAAGGGATCAGTCAATAAGCAAAACAGTGAAATAAAATGAGGTTTATTTTGGATAAGACCTCGGAAACACTAACTGCCAGGAGTTAGGTGATTTACAGCAGGGGGGGCGCAAATTGGGGGGCACAACATTTACTAGGGGGTGCCGCACTTAGGCTACGTCCATAGAGCCTGCCCAGTCAGGAGCGATCCCATGGACTGGCAGGCGAGCCAGCGTGCGCGATCGGGGGGCGGCGGGGCAGTGATGTCGCTGGGCCAATGTGACGCGTCGACATCACGGCGCCGTGACATTGACGCTGCTTTGCTGTGATTGGAGGTTTTCAGCCGACAGCGCGCTGAGAAACAGGCCCTGCTGTCGGCTGAAAATTCCAACGCCTCAGCACGCTCGCGTGAGCCCCCTCTAAAGACATCCTCATTGAGGATGCAGGGGCTCAGCGCGGCTTCCCCTGCTATGGACATAGCCTTAGAGAGGACCCCGTGCTCTTCCCCACAACATTGAAATAAAATGCCGGGGGAGCGCACAAGGCCTCTGTAACTGCCTCTTACCTGCTCTCTGGCGACGCGTCGTCATAACGCGTTGCCATGACAAATAAGTTTTTTTTTTTTAAGTGTAAAAAGAATAAAACACGAAGAACAAGACGAGTATTTGAAACTTGCACAAAAAAAAACCAAACACACACCAGCACAATCCTGGCTTTAGTAAATGTGCAATAATGTATTGTGGGCCACAAGCCCCAATTCTCCCTTACATGTTAAGTTTGGATTATGCAGCAGCAGAGGGTACATGAGGGTGTGGCGGTAAACGGTCGTCGCTGTGGAAATACAACCTGGGGAAGTCCCGTAGAGATGGGCGCCTGTAGAACGCTGCTGATGCCGGAAACAGCACGGACATATAGGAGTATTTGAAACTTTGGGTGCCGTCTGCTTTTAGCTCCTAATCTTTATTACTTTTTCAACTGAATCTTAATTAGCACCATCATCTGAAATTTCCAGCGCAATTATCCCACCATGAAGACACATACATTAAGTAAATAAAGACGCAAAAAAATAATTATTATTCTCACTGATTTTATAAGAAAAACATGTTTGAATGCTTATAAACAAACTCCTGGCCACATTCCTCCTTCATACTGTGACTCAAAAGGTGAAAAGAAAGCCATTTAATACATTTACAACGAATACATGCGTACCGAGTGAAAATCACTGCCGTATACTCTTCCCAACAAAATCAAGGTGTTTCATTACCTCCGTGGAGCAAGATGGGAGTGTGAGATTAAGTTATTTTGTTTACTTTATACCCAAGCTTGTTAACCATCAAAATTAAAATATTGATTTGACAGCTACACATTTAAAGCGATAAATCAATGTACTCCTTTTCTTGTACATAATATATATATTTTTATACCTTTATTTGAAAGGAGTTGAACCATGACACAAAGACCCATGTGGAGTCTCCAGTTCCTGAGATATTTTGTTTGGAAGACTCCTGACAACGATGTTCACCATATAACCATTGTGGTCACACTTGCTGCTTCAGCCAATAGAAAGCTGTGACATATTAGATCGATGACATTGCAGCTTCCGATTGGGTGACATCGCAGCATCTCTGGTTTACCTTGCAAGTAATGGCAAAGGTCAAAAAAGATATATTTCAGCAATTTGGGGTGTAGAAATTGAATCTGGGGGAGGGTGGGGTATGCTGATATATATCACACACAAATACGGAATCTACAGGCTTATACAAAATAGCAATATTTTCAATGTACAACGTTTTATAAAACATACATTCTGTAAAAGGTATACAGCTTTTTAGTTATATAAAATTTGGCAGATCGCATAAAAGGAGGGTTTGACTACACTGCAGTCAATACAGACAAATCAGGCCTGTTTCTGCTAGACATTTAGATTTAAAATGGTTGCCAGGTATAAATGTAAAGGTTTAAGAAGACATCGCAAAAACAGAATTACAAACAGCTGTTATTACAATAGCTCCTTTGTGTAAAATGCAGGTGGAAAACAGTCTTTTCTGGCCACCTACTTAATTATCTCAGATGGAAATTACTAGATAACAATGTACTGTAATGGTTTCAATATTCAGTATTTTTAATATTAAATGAAAAGGGTAACAGCACTGACCCTGAATATAATTACTTCTTCTGAAGTTACAATTATTTAAAAAGGTGCAATTCCTGATAATACATATTTTTTTTAAAGGTCGACTTTTTCGTGTTACATTTCAAACCCAGTTTTTAAGATCTGCACCCACATTTTGATGGCGAGATAACCTACCTGTGGATGTGTGTGGTGTTTTTCATTTTTGAAGAGTAAAAAAAAAAAAAAGACCTGCCAATGACTGCCGAAAATAATGGAGGCGCGGATTGACAAAACGTCATCTTTGGGGATGAAACTAATCTATGTAGGGATGTAAAATAAAAGAGGAGAGAGCACCTTTTCTGCAGAAAGACTTGAATAAACTGAGAACGTAAACGGATAAATTCCAGAATAGTCTCACCAGATCTTCTGCACAATTGGTCTTAAACATGTATCAGTATCTGATCTGGGTTATTATTATTCTCATTGATGTGCTCAAAAGAGGCTAAGTAGTAGTGTTTCGGGGTCAGGGGGGGGATTCACAGGGCTCTGCCGTTAACACTGACCGATCTCTGATACCTTCATGAATCCCCTCCAATGTCTTTGGTTCAATGCGTATAATATTAATTCTAAGGAGAATAAAAAAAATTACAAAAAACATAATACCAGGGTGGGGGTGAGTACATTGTTCAGTTTCTTTCCAAGAACGTTCTGTAAAATACTGTATCACTTACAAAAAGATGCATAACCCTAAACTTAAGTCGTTGTATACCTCCGTTAACATTTTAAACCATACAAGATTTTATCTCCTGAGAAATAACATCAGAAACAAAGTTTTCAAAAACTTGCTGTTCGTGAATAATTCACATTAAGAGACGAGATGTAGGGGCCTACTTATTAAAGTGCAATAATTGGCAATAGAAAATAGCCCGGAAAAAAAGGGTGCTTGTGTCAACACATCTATTGTTTTCGCCGTATTCATTAAGATTAACCTGTGCATAAAAATGACGCAGTTCAATGTCCCATTTGCATGCACTTTTCACTCGTTTTGCTTCTGTTGGAGAAGAAAAAAAAAGTGTCCATGTCTCACTATTTTCCTCCTCCAAACGCCCTATTTTCCCTACCTTTGGGAGATGGGATTTCTGTGACTATTCAGCCTGATGAATAGCCACTAGATATGTAAATGATACAAACTTGCAAAATTGCATAGCAAAAAACTTTTTGCACTGTTTAGACATGCGATAAGGGCTTATTGAATAAGGCGAGATACAAATCCATGTGTTTACGACCATTGTTGCCTGAAATGTCCTTATTGTACTTTAAAGCTGCAGTTCAGTCTTTTTTTTTTAATTTATTTTTTTACTTCAATAGTTTCATGTGTGCAATCTCTAATTACCTAAAGAACTGTATAGCTGCAGGTCAATTCGTTCTCCATATATTGATAGGCGAAATTTGGTGACATAATTAGAGCTGGCATATGTTTTTATTTGCCTCTGTCACTCAGTGGAAGCTCATGAATATTCATGAGCACTCCTGCTTTGACATGTGCTAGAGGGAGGGCAGGGCTGACAAAGGGGTGTGCCAGGGCTTGTGACAGGACATGAAGGGGCAGTGCCTTAGCAAATGGCTGTTAAAATAGAATACAAGAAAATTGGTCTTTCAAAGTTGTTTTTTTAAAAACAGAAAATGCTAAAAGTATTTTTTCTTACTACAGAACTGATTTATTAAAAAAAACACACATGCAGGATATTGACTGAACTGCAGCTTTAATGAATAGGCCCCCATGGGTGAAAGGACCAAACCTCGCTTCCCACTACATGCTATACATGACAAAAACATGTCTCTTTCTTTACACAGTAAGTTACAAGCTTTGAAAAGTGTGCAAACTGCATTTGGTCAATATAAAACATTTGGCTTTTACAAAGGCAAAAAATATATAGATTTTTATACAGGCAGACAGAAAATATCAATTCCATGAAAATAAAAACTTTGGAGGGGTAAATTCTATATATTCCTAAACGGCTGTATGTGCTGTTTTCGTCCCCAAATCTACGTTGAAGCCTATGGGAATTGTCGGACGATAACGTCAAGAACGCCCGCTTTGGTTACCCCTTTGCATCTGGAACAAGATTACTACCCCCACCCCCTCAAAAAAAATAAAAAAAAATATACAGCTCAACCCCGTTATAACGCGATCCGTTACAACGCGAATCCGCTTATAACGCGATGCAAGCATGGCTGCCAATTTTCATATCTATTTATACTTTACAACACGATTATTGGTATCTTAAATACTTTATTGTACAATGCATACAATTGTACATTATTTCTAACGCGATCCGCTTATAACGTGATGTGATTCTTTGGACCCCAAGCACAGCGTTATAAGGGGGTTCGTGTGTGGTGTTGTTTGTGTGTGGTGTGCTAAGATATATATATATATGATCTATATCTATTATTTATTATATATATGATATAATAAAAATCTGAATATTCTTGGCTTATCTTAAATCAGTAATCCGCTTAACTCACTATAAAAAAAAACAAATGTCTTCTTTCTTTTTAACATTGGAAAGCGGTTTTAGCACACCTCACCCCTGTTTACATTCTATAGTGGAATTCTGGAAATATCAACGATTTAGCCAGAATTGATAAGTGCATACGTATCCATTCCAAGACCTGAAACGATTCTTTAAATCCATTTTGTTAACAATTAAGTACGAAGTCACGATTCTTGCTTGACACGATTTATCCAACTTCCAGAGTGTGCAAAAAAAAAAAATTTAAATTCAAAAGCTTTTGTTTCCACAGCATATTTCCCTGATCATGTTAATTCCAGACTATCCAGTTGGAACAGATTGTGATTGGTTGGTGTGGTGAAGTACAGCTGGTTACTTGGGGTCCGGATATCACAGGGACTTTTCAATCCCAGAGTCCTCTCAAAGTCTAGCAGCTGTCCCATGAAGTTAAAGTTTGGAGAGATATTAGACTTTTTCCTCTTCACGAAATCGTAGGCATCGTTTAGTGACAAATGCAGTTTTTGCATAAGGTACGCAACAGTGACTGTCACAGACCTGCTGATTCCTGCCAAACAGTGAACCAAGATGCCAGATTTCTTGGCGCGAGCCTCGTCTGTAACAGAGATAAATAAATTCATTAATAGCTGCGCGGCAAGGAAGCATTTAGGGGGGTCAAGCATGCACCAAAATCACATCATCTGCTGTAGGCCGTGTGTCATAATAACTATTGAATTGTTTATTGGTTATACCTTTCCCTGGGTTCATTTACATACACTGTGAAATATTTACAGGTATCCAAAAGTAAACTTGTTATTTCATTTTAATCTCTTGTAGTATATGAGTGTATCATAGTATACAGCAGGGGTGCGCAAACGTTTCTTGCTACGCCCCCCCTATCCCCCCCGCCTGCTCCTCTCTGTTGTGCCCCCACCCCCTTACCTCGCACGGCATCAAATGACGCTGCACGGTCGTGTGACGTCACCCGCGGCATCATTTCATGTCACATTACCATGGCAACTGTGATGTCACATGACGCCGCGTTGCCATGGTCACATGTCCTGAAGCCGGCTGAATCTCGGTAAGTAAGTAGAGGTTGCAGAGGTCTCGCGTGGTCCCCAAGCATTTAATTTAAATGCAGAGGTCCCGCGCTCTTCCCCAAGGCAACAGCCCGCGCCCCCCCCAAAAAAATCTCCCGCCCCCCAGTTTGCGCACTGCTGGTATACAGTACTCAATTGTGTTAACATGTAATACATTGTTACAGTATGTTGATGTTTTATCAAATTCTAATAAAGGTATATATATTTTTTACTTGTCATAAGCTGATAACATATCAGCAATGTTTATTGTAATAAAGAACACAATTTAAACGTACACATTATGTTCTATACCAGAGTTTCCCAACTCCAGTCCTCGGGGAACCCCAACAGGTCAGGTCTTAAGGATATCCCTGCTCCAGCACAGGTGGGTCAATCAGCGGCTCAGTCATTGTGACTGAGCCCCCTGTGCTGGAGCAGGGATATCCTTAAGACCTGACCTGTTGGCGTTCCCCGAGGACTGGAGTTGGGAAACACTGGTATAGAACATAATGTGTACGTTTAAATTGTGTTCTTTACGTACATTATTTCTCTAAATCAGAGGTTCCAAGTGACATACAAAGTGATACTGCACATGTATGTGGCTTCTTAGGGGGCCTATTCAGTGAGCCCCCTAATCTCTACTTTATGAGAGAGAGAAACACAGAGAAAGGGGGTAGGATCTGCTGTTTGTCCCCCTATTTTTACATTATAAACAATATAGACAAGATAAAATCTTACAAAGTGTTTTATATGTGGCATGGAATCTGCCTCTCTTTTTGCGCTCCTGTGTGTGTTTGCCTCTAACCCTGCAGCGGAGCCCAGCGATTACTCCCGGAAGCTGCTGCCAGCAGAAATTACCCCGTGCTGGGAACCGCGCGCGCGCTCTAACCTTCTGCTGACAGGCAGCGTCTCTGACCATGTCACAACATATACACAATTCAAATTTACTTCTGAGAATTTTCTTCAGCATATGCAAAGCTGGAAACACCCAGAAGCGCATCGTGTCCACACTGGTTTCCCAAGTGCCCTGTAGTCTGTAAAGCATCACAGGGTGTTTACACTGCAGGTAATCTGATTACGGGGTGTAGGCATGCAAGCTGAGAAATGCCTACATTCCCACAGTGGGACACCAATGCAAACAAAGCAAATACACCTGCAAGTGCTTTTATTTATGCTACCATAACCTTAGTGTGTCTTGACGTAGTCAGTAAATATTGATCAGAAATATGATCGTCTTGGATTATTTTTTTGTACATATATTTTTCACATCGTTAATATATATTTTGCCTCAGCAAGATACGCAACCCACGAAGGTATAGTAATCCTGAAACAGAGAGCACCCGGAGAAATGGGAAGGGGCCGTCACAATTTATTAGCAATTAAAAAAATTAAGTATATGCACAAATATATCACAGTCACTCTGGGCATGAAGCATCACAGGGAAAGAGCCGCTCTGGGGCCTCCAGCTCACAGTCTGTGCAGCCACACTCATTGTAATCTCACCACATCCAATACCCTGTGATAACACGGCACCCAAGTATTCACTTCTGGATTTGGTTTAGGCGCAAGAGTCACGCTCTAGAACAGCGGTGCTCAACTCCAGTCCTCAAGACCCCCCCCCCCCCCTCCCAACAAGTCAGGTTTTCAGGATATTCCTGCTTCAGCACAGGTGGCTCAATCAGTCCTTGCTTCAGCACAGGTTGTACATGGGATATCCTGAAAGCCTGACCTGTTGGGGGGGAGGGGGAGGCTAGGCCTGAGGGCTGGAGTTGAGCACCGCTGCTCTAGCATCCTCTCATAACATGTGATTGGCATAACACTTGGCAGCTGTAATCTGGTCTGAATAGTTCATTAATTGTGCTGCAAATCAATGTAGTAATGAGTAAAATATTGAACAAAATTAAAAAAAAAAAAAAAAAAAAAGAATTTGTGTAATCTTCCCACACAAAATCTGCAGAGCTGTCAAGTAAATACAGTAATAAGGTACTGTATGTTCCCTAATATATATTTTATCAAAAGTGACATTTGAATTCTCCCATTTTTCTGGGGCAATGTGAGGCATGGAGGGGCACTGTAGTATTTGTCTGGGACAATGTGAGGCATGGAGGGGCACTGTAGTATTTGTCTGGGACAATGTGAGGCATGGAGGGACACTGTAGCATTTTTCTGGGACAATGTAAGGCATGGAGGGGCATTGTAGCATTTTCTGTTGCATTATGAGGCATGGAGGGGCACTGTAGTATTTGTTTGGGACAATGTGAGGCATGGAGGGGCACTGTAGCATTTTTCAGATACTTGCAGATAGAAAACTTGAGGTTGGCACACTCCCATACATTGTAACCTGTACAGGTGCATTGGTAACAGGAGCATGTGAAGAAAAGAACGTTGTATTTGTGCACTTCTTTGAAAAAATAATAAAATAAAATGTTCATAAAAAAAAGGTACCTTCCCTGCCTGATTAAACTTCAATATTACCCGTGCATAAACGCCCAAAACAGTATAATCTGCAATTATCTCTGTATTCATTAAGAATTATAAATGTATATTAATCACACGGTTTCACATTTTGTGTCTGTGCTTTCTCGCCCATTTTGCTGCAAGAGAGGTAATCCGGGCAGGAACTGACAAGCATCTTCCTCGGGCAGCCAAAGAGGGCTTTAGTGAAGGGGGCTCAACTCCAGACCTCAAGAACCCCCCAACAGAAGTTTTCAGGATATCCCAGCATCAGCACAGGTGGCTCAGAGGCTCAGTCATGGACTGCACCACCTGTGCTGAAGCAGGGATATCCTGAAAACCTGACAGACACACAGAGACATGAGAGAGAGACAGAGAGACAGAGAATTGCTTACAAAATCTCTCTTCTCTCTCTCTCCTCTCCCCCCCCCCCCCCCCAAATAGAAACCTATACTGCACGTGGTCAGGCGAAACATACCTGGCCACACACCTGATTGCAGTTTAATGAATATGACCCACTAGGTTTTCTTATTTTTATACATTAATGTGTGTACAGCTCTCTGTAATTTTTGTTATTTAAAAGGACTCCGTTTGGCACTTGTATAGGTAGGAAATGAAAAAGGTGCGAACACACCTTTTATATGGCTTTGCCTTTTTAAGTTTGTACATGAACAAAAATTCCGTCGCATTATATATGCAAACTTTAAAAAGGGCATAATTGCATTTTCCATGCAGAAGAAATAAAATGAGCACCTCCAGTTAATATTTAAGATAATTATACATAATAATGTCATGGGACCCTTACCAATACTGTTCTTAGATTGATCATTAATGCCCAAATATCTTAACTCTCTCATATTTCCCCTTGCCTACAGCAAATGTTCCCCGGACAAGTCTGTCTTTCATTTGCATGCTTGTCCTTGCAACACCCACACACTTGTTGCAGATCGGTTAGAGTTTTCGTGAATCAATTATTTTCTCGGAATGCCATGGAAAATTACAGCGCGTTACTACCGGCTGACTGAGCATTTCACTCAAATCACACGTTTCCTGTGTTGAAATCTTTTAGATCTACAATTAGGATCAGGTTCAAAATATTAAATAGGGCATCTCTGCAAGGAGCTTAGCAAACGTAAGGGGAACTGCCGGAGAAGTATGATAATTTACCCCAATATTGTACAATACAGCAGAAATGGGTGGGCTTATTCCAAACACGCTAAATTAAAAGGCTTCTTTCCATGCATAGCAAAGTACAGCATATCTTTAAACTGGATACATTTTGGCACCTCTGTAGACTATTAATGGAAGGTGTGTAGGGGGACACCTTGTTGTCATAGTTTTAGTTACACTACTGTATGTACAATATTAGAAATGGAGTGGGGGCTTATATGGCAGTCTGGATTGGTTTCACTTTGGGCTTACACCCTTGTGTGTAATACTCATTTTAAAGAAAACGATTTCAGATGCAAAACTATAATAACCCCCCCTTACCCTCTGGATTTAAGAAAAATCACAAATAATATTTCACGTGGTTGTCATGTTTGAAGAATACCCAAAATGTTCTTTAAAGTGAAGATAATATGATTTAAAATCAACATATATGTAGTTGCACATACAATTATGGGTCAACCTAAAAAAAATATTACATTCATTTTTAGATGGTAACAAACTATGTCCTCTTTGATTGAGAGTAAAATATGGCCGATGATTGAATTTGCAAAAAAAAATAATGTTTTTAAAAAGCAATCATTTCTTTTCATTATTCAAAAGAAACGTAATGAAGGGATCCCAAGTACAGAGAGTTCTATACAGGCATATTGTATTATGTTCTTCAATGCTATTGGGAAAAATAATTTAAATAATTTCTTACATTAACTTAAAATATACATATCTTGCATATTGTAGAGAAAATATTCAAATACTCCATATGCTTTATATTGTACCGTTTATAAACAAGAGCATGTATTACTAATATGCGCATTGATGGCAACATTTTGGATAAAGACAACACTGCTTATATGTTGTACCAGTTAATAAGCAAATGCGTCTGAAACGGACTTTTGTATACGTGTATAAATATAAAGGGGACAGATCCAAGTGCAATCCTGGCTCGGATATCTAGCTGCCCGGGAGCTTTGTGCAGATTCATTGTAGTATCAATGGGTCGTGATAAAGGTCCATTCTGGGCCCGAAACGCTGATCCGGCCTTTCTGAATAAAATAAGCGTTTGCAGCGAAGTCCTGCGAGTGCATCGTTACTATAATTTGTGTGGGTGTATAGGAATCTGTATGTATACCTGGAAAAATGAGAGCAAAAAAACGCTTCTAATGGAATAATACAGTTTCATTCGATTTCCAAAGAAGAATGTGAGAATGCGCACTCACAATTCAATGATTGTTAAGTCACGTGTAGAAATAAAGGTAGAATCGAACATTTAGTCGTGGCTATCTCGCCACGTTTGTCCACCGATGGACCCTGTGCCGCAGCCGCTGGACACTCTGCCATCTCGCCAATAAGGTAAGTTAACTTAAGGGGTTTCAGTGGTTAGGGGGGTTTATGTTAAGGGGTAAGGTTAGGGGCTTACCTTGGCTGCAAAATGTCCCTGCGACGAGGTGAGTGGGCCAAAATAAAAGGACTCTTTAAGCCTGGTTGCATCTATGTTCAGGAGTGGTCGCTTACGCCTACCATGGGGGATACTGCCTGATGTCCTCGTTGTCGGGGGATGCCCTCCATCCGGTCTCTGGAGTCACTCAGCGCTGATGTCACAGCTCCGTCAATGTACCGCTCCAACCAAGCCTGCCTCTATAGCTCACCCTGCGCGTTTCGCGGGGCTCCTCACACTTCCTTATTGGTTCGTCGGGAGGCCGGACAGACGCCGAGGACACCAGGCAGAATGACTCGCGGAACGAGAGAGCGGCCGCTTATGAACACAGACGCGACCAGCCTTAAAGAGTCCTTTATTTCTGAATGCAAACTAACAATCATTGCAATGGTGAGTGCACATTCTTCTTTGAAAATCGAATAAAACTGTATTGCTCCATTAGAAGTGTTTTTTTGCGCCCATCTTTTCCAGATATCATTTTCAAGTGACTACATTACTACTAACTCAGAAGCAGAACTTCATTGGCACCAGATCTGTCCCCTTATCCAGGGGATTCTCAACTAAAATCCTCAAAATCACCCCCCCCAAACAGGTCAGGTGTTCAGGGTATCCTTTTTTGAACGTGCCAACTGTGTGGAAGCAGGGATATCCGGAAAACCTGACCTGTTTGGGGGGGAGAGGGGTCTTGAAAACTGGAGTTGGGACCCCTGCCCTAATCTATTAACTACTTTGTGTGTTGGATATTTGGCATTAGTAATGAAAGATGTACTAACTTATGTTGTTTATTGTAACCTTATTACCAACACATTTACAATCTTACTAGTATCCTCCCCTCTCTTACTGGCACCATTTTTCCCCCCAACATGTATACACCAGACAATCCCAGGAGCCTTAGCTATTGCTTCTTAGGCTGGGGCCATAGAGGGGTGAGGAGTTCCGAGCCGCGCTGACGCTGAGGTTCGCCTGCTGAAATCTGCGCGGTTCCATGGATTTGCAGGCGAGCCAGCGTGCGCGAAGGGAGCCGGGGGGGAGGTGGTTGGAGGCGGGGCAGTGACGTCGCTGGGCCAATCGCCCGCGACGCACTGACGTCAACGTCACGGCGCCGACGTCACGGCGCCGTGACGTTAACGCTGCTTCAGGCTGATTGGATGTTTTCAGCCGACAGCGCGCTGAAAAACAGCTTGGCTGTCGGCTGAAAATTCCAACGCCTCAGCACGCCTGCGGACGCTCGCGTGAGCCCCCTCTCAGGGCATCCTCATTGAGGATGCAGGGGCCCAGTGCTGAGCGTCCGCACGGCTCAGCGCGGCCTGTCCTTCTATGGACTCGGCCTTACACCTTATGCTGGGCAGCTCTGCTGTAAATGCAGGTGCCGTACGACTGACCGGTCAGTCACCACCGTGACCAGCAATATTGTGTCCCATGATGCTTTGTGATAGGGAACGCTGGCGATTGATAGGCCAGCCAGCACTCCACCCGCTTACTCAGCAAGTCGGGCGTACAGGCGGAGAATGGAAAACTTGCTGTGGGATCTGCCCACCCCTCGCTGATTAATATAGCCCCACTGAGGTGAGGGGGGTGGCACTGTGTCCGTGTGATAAAAACAATGTAACGCGTTATGTTTTCCATTTCCAATTTGATCTCGCATGTGAGGGAAGTCCATAAAGTTGTATTAATATATTGTTAGCACAAATACATTTTAATATGCTCATAAAAATAATGTGAACATATTGTTTTTTTGTTAAACAAGAACAAGTTTAAAATGTCTCTGATCTATTTTCACCCCCTTTAAAAAAATAAAAAAAAGGGGTAGCAAATTAAGCTGGTTTATATTTTTATTGCTAGGAAATATACAGGTCCATATTTTCTCCGCCGTTTTATTCATTAAACGAGACATCTTCTGGCAGCGGGGTACACCGTGTGGACCATTCAGATGAATAATGCTGTAATAATGACTGGCCAAGAGAGGATTTCTACCTTAAATCTCTTTTAAATCTTAAAAAGTGGAATAGTAAGTTTACAAGTGTGTGCGTGAAAAGAAAAATAAATAGAAATGAGTTGTACTCTGCACCTTGAGCACCGGGTGCAAAATGCATCTTTACTTGTGAATAGAATACCGGGTTTGCACTCACTTTTGCATAAAGTAGCTCAATCCCAGACTACTGGGGAACTCGTGCTGCACGTTACACTATCCTCCTTATTCCAAGCTGTGTAGATAATCATGACAGGCACAAGGTCCACCAGCTTATATTCTGGCTTTTTGGGGAATCTCAGATGGCCACCATAATGCACAATTTAACCCCTCCTACCCCCCACACAAAAAAGTACATATTGGCCTATAAGCAGTGCTATTCCATAAGGAACCCTGCAGCATTGGAAGACACCGCATGGTCAAGTCTTTTGACTAGGCAATAAGTTGTCTTCTGGCTCTCATGATTGACAAAAACAATGATCCTGTTACTCTAACCAAAAACTACTTGACCCCATTTATTGATTATAAATGATAAGTCAGATAAAAGTGAAAGGGGACACTAAGCCAAATACAGCTTACCATTTAATCACAAGCAGTAACATGTTTCATTATAATACTTACCAATAAAGCATATGGCCTCGGGGAAGAATTGGGAAAGATTTTGACTCCAGTGATCGGAGATGGGGATCTGTTTGTATTTGAACTCTCCATTATGCTCAAACATGTTTGGCAAGTTAGGAGTCACATTGAGGATGTATTTGATGTCATATTTACCCAAGATATCCAAGTTGGTTGCATCTTTTGCACAGCCAAGGTATAAATAAGGAAGTATCTGTACAGGGAAGGTGGGCTGGTTTATGGGGGCTGGGCTCCCATCAGATTCTGTGGCACTGCTTGGTTCCCGATCCGATTCTCCATCGGAGCATTCAGTACTTATTCTTAGACCGCCTAATCCAAGAACAGAAGCAGGCGAGGAGTCGGTAGGACAAGGGTGTTCAAAGCTGGTCTCGCAATGTTCTGGGTATTCCACATGAAACTTGTTATAACCACCTACAATTCAAATTTTAAAAAAATAACAGGATTCAGACAAAATGTAAATTAAAATCAGAGTGGAAGAAAGAACAACATGTATATTAAATAAATCAAAATGATGTTAACATGGGAAGGATGTTGATCCAGGGAGTAATATGATTGCCAATTCTTGGAGTCAGGAAGGAATTTATTTTCCCCTTATGAGATATCATTGGATGATATGTTAATGGGGTTTAGTGTTTGCCTTCCACTGGATCAATATACTGTAAGTGCGGATATAGGATAAAGTATCTGTTGTCTAAATTTAGCAAAGATTGAACTTGATTTATGTATGTCTTTTTTTTTTTTTTCAACCTCATCTACTATGTAACTATGTCACTTTGCAGCTACATTTTATTCAGTAAGGCTTTCTGCGTTTTTTGGATGGGCTGGTAGGCAAAAGACTTGCATCAAAGAAATGTGTACCGGTCATTTCATAAACCAAATCGCATGTATAGAAGAATGTATTCCAAATGCATCACAACAGTTGTTACCACTTCTATCTACAATACCCCTATTTCCGGCCCCCCCCCCCCCCCCCAGTAAAAGAAGAGTTTGAAATCAGACCGACAGTAACTTGGACAATTTACCAGGGCAACACCAGTAATTATGTCATCTATTATTATGAATAAAACATGTGACTGTTTATAGTGATCATTAAACAGGAATGGAATTCCTTTCACCTCTGTAGAAGATTACGGGTGCAGCCCCCCACACCAGATCCCATTGTTTGGAAGCATGGGGTCCCCGGGACCAGAACCGCACACTTTCTGTACCAGTAAGGGTAGTTTCTGGTCTTTATGTCTCCTGGAATCACGCGGGCAAATAGGAGGCCGCACCATTTCCATTTTTTGAGGTACATATTAATACAACTTAGAAGAACATCCAGGCATTTTATATTAATTGACAAAAACAAGGCCATTAGTCTTAAAGACCAAAATATTGTTGTACATTTTTGGAATATAAACTATAAATCAGCAAATTTACAAGCTTTGCGTCATTTCATGTATTAAAAGCAACTAAACTTTTTTTTTTTTTTACGGCCAATGCCATTTTTTTTTTTTTTTTTAATGTACTGAGAATCCTTCGGCTGCTTAGCAACCAATTAGAAAGTCATATCCACTTCCTCTTTTTAAACAGAATCTGAGCTCTGGCCGTTGGCGACAAAGTATCACAAACAGAACTGTTACTATGTTCCAAACAGCAGATGTCCATTACTCTGAACGCTGAAACAATAATGTGTTACACTTCCTCATATTATGTTACATATCAGCTGCAGCATTGCACAGACTGCAGCATCTAGTCAGAAAGCGGCCATTTAGTTAGGCACACAAGCAGGATTTTGACAGATTTATAACAGGAGCACCAAACTATTGCCAGCGCTGGTAGGAATGTAGAATAATTATACATTGTCGCATGACACACACACACACACACACACACACACACACACACACACACACACAGTGGGAGGAATGTTGTATTGCCAAGTAAATGCAGTACCTTAAAAAAGCACTGGTACTGTGACCGACTGCAAGACGTTCTAAAGAATGGGACACAACTGCATTCCCTTATAGGAAGGTTTATGTTCTAATACAGAATGGATGAGACTCTGAATCACTGGCACCCTAGATAGAAAACTAGAAAGAATCAATACTTATTGCTTAAATACAAACCAGATACAAACCGGAGCCGTAAGATATATAGTCCAATGAATTTTTATTGCTTAACTTCAACCACAGGTTTAATGACGAAAACGGTATTCGGTTGTAAAAGGGAAGCAAGGGAGAGGGCAGATTAAAAACCGATCAATAAGAAAGTGACCATTTGCCTTTAAGAGCCAAAAAGAAGGGAAATATATTGGTATGGGAATATAGCCAGAAAGTCACAGGGATTCATTAAGTGGGGCAGTTAGCGCCGGATAGGGGCAGGATACCTCCATCGGAAATACATGAAGCTGCCCCTGTGTAGGGAGAGTTTGAGCATTATTTACAGTATTTTAGTTTCCTGCTTTGTATAGAAATATTTACTGAGCTCAGTTAAATCATATGTTCAGCAGGAGGCTGGAAAACAGACACAGATCTAAAAATGAAGGCATAATAACTGCTGAGTAACACGGAGGAAGCTCCCTAGCGGGTCTGAAAGTCCACAAACCGAGTTACATTCAGATAAAGTAGAGTTACTTGGGTGCGATCCAAGTTTATTGCGCTTTATGCAACTTAACCCGGAACAGTTTCTTTTAGAGAGAGCAGAACTGGAATTTCTAGAGGCGGCCTAAAACTAGGGAGGGAAGAGCCAAGCCTGAAAAGGCACAGAAAGGGGGGATACTTTCTGCTTCTCCGTCACGTTCCATTCGCAGCGACCAAATTATACGTTACATGTATAACAAATAGATTACAAACTAGACATTAACAGAAGCTAAAAAAATTGTTTTTGACAAATAAAGATGTACGTACACCTTTCATACAGTAAAATAATATATATTCCTACAATTATGCGGAATTACTCACATACATTTTGCAGAATTGAGGTTTGTTCTGAGACCATTAAATGCAGAAGGAAAAACTTGGGTCGGTTTTAATTTAAAACAGGTCGAGCAGAAAAGTATTTGGCTTGGAAGATTAAAAGTGATCCCCCCTCCAAAAACAACATGACAAGTTGGGGGGAACAATTGAACGCTTCCCAACCCCCCACAATGGTATATGTCACTCCACTTGCTAGCTATGCCCCATATTCTGCATGAGAAAACATGGCCTCCCACGCTGATTAACCCCTAAAGGGCAAGATCGTTTACACCCACAAAATAAAGTACTTGCCGGTTCATATAGTATATAACCAATATTTCTAAGTGTTTTGCAATTACAATTAAACAGTATTAAAAACAGCCAGCTTGTATTCATACTGTGCCGCATAAAACAAAGTACAATACAGGTAGTTCTCGCTATCCAACGTTTCACTTTACAACGAATGGCATATCCAACGCTTTACAATGCAACCCTACGGGCCGTTATTCGACGCCGGAATGCGTTATCCGACGCTCACCGCCACTGATTAACATGGGACTCTCTTTAAAACGGTGTCACTATCCAACGCTACTTCCAGGACGGATTCCGTTGGATAACCGAGGACCGCCTGTACTGTGGCCCTGTAGAGGAAAAGTACTGCTTCTGTGGCCCTGAATAAAAAAGTCTCGCTAATGTGGGCCTATAACTGTGGATCTGTAAGTAAAACAATAACGGTGGTGTTGTAAACAAGAGTGGCGGTTCTGCGGGGTCCGTGCCATCACACCATACATTAGAACGATTTACACATTATTTATGCCTACAAAGTAGAGAGGGTTCTTGAAATACATCCATGGTTCTTTAAACAGT
>WSYH01012440.1:0-18845 GCA_036426205.1 Ascaphus truei | reverse complement strand
CATCATAACATCATAACAGCATAACAGCATAACCTCATCATGCGCCACGGCGGGCGCTAACCACACTGGGTGTCACGGCGGACACTAACCACACTAGGCGTCACAGCGGACGCTACCACCTTTAGGCGTCACGGCGGACGCTATCACCTCTAGGCGTCACGGCGGACGCTATCACCTCTAGGCGTCACGGCGGACGCTATCACCTCTAGGCGTCACGGCGGACGCTAACCACCCACAATGTGACCCCACCCTGTGTCCAGTAACCCCCACCCAAATGTCTCGTGCTCCCGAAGTCAAATATCACTGTACATGTATATGTGTGACTGCGCAGCCACTATGTTGGGTGATAGGCCTGGTTGGTGCACGTGAGTTGCAGGTTACCTGCCCGGGCTCCAGCCACGGGTACCGCGATATAAATCCGCACGATCCGACGTGGTCCTCCACACCGCGTGGGTTGAATGTCCAGCGCGAACAATGTCACTCCTTGTTGCAGGGTCTTTGGTGGTGTCCTGAGCCCAGAACCCACCTCACAGGGCCGCACGGCTTCAACACTGTGTCCCTGTCTATTCAGCCAATAAATGGGGCAGTGTCCCTATCTAGGGCCTGTCCCTAAGCTCCACAAGCTACTAGATGACTCAGGACCTAACTGGGACCTCGGGGGCTGCTGGCCTAATGCAGAGGGTCACTGACCCCTGCATCCACCTCTTACCCCTATCTGGTCCGGATCCTGACTGCCTGCGTGGCTGCAAAACCCCGCGAAATGTAGCAATCTCTCCCCAGGCAAATCCCTCAGCCCTATTGGTTCCCTGGCGTCAGGTGTCTCTGCCCCTATGCACCCTGGGGGCTGGCATGCTCATCCCGCGCATGCGCGAGCTATCTGGTCCTCCCGCGCTGGGTTCGGGCACTGCGCATGCGCAACAGCCCTAACATGGCGGCGCCCTGCTTCCCGAGCCGCCGGGCCGGTAGCAACGCGATCGCGGCCTTAGCGATGGCCCGATCGCGTCCCCGGCAACCGGCCTGCTCGCCGCTCGCGTCCCTAGCTACCAGGGATCTCTCCTTCGCGCGCCGGCCCCCCCTCACTCCCTCGCACACAGCGTCTGCCGAAAGGAAGGAGGGGGTCAGCCATGACAGGGGGGACCTGGCTACATCCCAGTAAAGAGTGGGCAGTGTTGGGAGCACATCCTGCAGGGCCTGGTTATATTGTTATGTGTGTGTTAAAGTTCAGGAGTAGTTTGGTATTACAAGGGGGAGCCTATGATTGATAGGAGGCTGGCGTACAAGCCCCTCCCCTGGGAAAAAGGGGGTGTCTCTCTAGAGGTTAGAGCAAGGGTTTTGGGAGTTAGTTCTGGGCTGCCGTCCCTGAGTGGAGGAGGCACCAATACAGGCTCTCCTGGATAGGAGTGGACACAGGCATTGCCCTGTTAGGGGGTAAGGTATGCATAGGAGGGGTGCTCAGGGCCTCAAGCCCGGGGTACTGCCTTCAGGGAATGGAACCTGTACTGCCATGCTGTATTCAATAAACCCAGTTACAGTATATTGTCCCTGGTATGATGCTTGCTGCTTGAGTAGAGTTGCCTGTGAGGACCATCCTGGCTGCACCAGGATCCTCACAGGATGGAGGCGCTGAGCTGATTACAGAAGAACCATCTCTGAGAGCCTGTCCTGACACCTCCCCATACCACCGAGGAGTTCTCTGGCCTTCTGTTCTACCAAACAGGTATGCACCAGCACCAGAGTACACCAGTAGCCACACATCTCACTTAGGGTGGGGGAAGAGGTGCTAGAGATGCTTACTGCAAACTGATCATTATTCCGCTGCTTCAGCATGAGGGGACCTTTTCTGACTCCTGAAAGAGTAAGGCCTAAATGGATGTAAGGATGCATTTCCCATACTTTACGGTATTCGTGTCAAACATTCTGTGGTCGCTCAGCTCCCTTGCACAAAGTGTCATACTTACCGCAGAAACTGAAACTGAACAACTTCTCTTTTAGAGAATGGATTTGGAGAAAGGCATATGGAATTAACCCTTGTGTTGCAGGGATCACAACCACGGGAGTGCCTGGGGTAGAGATCTCGTGGTCCCGATCAGCAGCCAGTGACACGAATGGAAGCAGAGTGGGGGGAACGTTCCCTGTATGCCATAAAAACCCTGATCCTCATAATGTTCAGGGACTGTCACAAGAGTACCCTAAGGGTTAATATAGCAACACACCACCAGTTTCATCTAACTAAAGAAACTGAGCATGCTGGGAGGAAAGGGACAGGGTAGGCTGGAGGCTAGCAAAACGAGATAATAGCCAAATTAGTGGGGTGAAAGGGAAATAGATAATACTAACGACAAAACTATTGATCAAAAGATGATCAACAAAAAGAGACCCATTTAGTGATCACCCATTTAGATGAGAGAGATTCTTCCACTGCAGCAAGGGATTCTCGGAAATGACATGCAAATGAGCACACAGTGCCACCTTTTGTCTCAAGTCCATTATCACATGGAGCCCTTAAGCCAATGCTCACTGTTTTAAACACAGCTTTTAAACATAGCCTGGGAGGTGAAGCACTGGCTTTGTGTTTAAAACAGCGGGCATTTATGAATGAACCTAGAAGGAGAAGTCTTTCTATGTGACATTTTTGTGTGTTTTCTGTCTATTTGATTTCTGGAAGCCTTAAATAATCCCATCATATTAACATTCAGTAGGTACAGAACAGAAGCGATTTCCTGGCACGTTATGGATAATACATTTTAGTGAATACCACTTGAATATCTAATCCCCAAGTTAGGGGTTCTTAGGCCGCGTTCACATAGGGGGCTTTGTGACGCTGCGTCCTCGCGCCTCCTTCAGCTGGGCGATGTGTGATCATCCCCAGCAGACGGATTGATCCGACAGAGCGAGTGGGCGGGGGTGGCGCAGTGTCACGGGTGCAGAGCAAACGGATGGTGGTTTTTTTTTTCCTCAGCACTGTGCTGGAGCTCCCTCTAGCACGGGAAGATATAATAAAGCAGCAATGTGGCGTACTGACAAGTCATGTGTATACATGATTCCATCCGAGGCTGCGCTGGCCTGCCCCCCGTCTTCCCCCCCCCCCCGCCTTCCCCCCCCCCGTCTTCCCCCCCCCCCGTCCCCTGGTCCCCCATCTTCACTGCCGAGTCTCAATTTCAGCAGCCAATCAATGTAAACGTCTGGAAATTGATTGGCTGCTGAAACTGACGTCACGCTGCTGCAGCCGGAGATCACAGATTGAAAAGACTCCCGCGACTGCAGCCGCGTCGACGCCGTACTTTGCAGCCAATGGTTGTTTCAATACTGAACACTACCATTGGCCGCCAGGCATCTGTGACGAACGCGCGCGCTCCAAAGCGCACGTCGTGTAGCGTGCTGTGTGAGCGGGGCCTTAGTGTTATTTTAAGGAAGACACATTAATGGTACTATGGCAGGGGTCCCCAACCCCCGGGCCGCGGACCGGTCCGTGGCCTGTTAGGAACCGGGACGCACAGCAGAAGGTGAGGAGCCACGGGTTAAGCACAACTGTAAAAATCGGCGAAATGCGTGCTCAGTTTTTTGTCCCAGATAGGCCACCGTAGCAGCCCGGTCCAGATTGCATTCCTGCTGTGCCCCAGAGCAGGATACCGGACACAGTAGCAGGGACACGCCAGTGCCGCACTGGTCACGGACTACACGTTTGCAGCCTGGGACTTTCTTACATGTGCGTTTAGAGAGTTCATTTGTTATTAAAGTGTGTATTTTACCTAATACCTCTCTCTGGCCTCATCCCGAAAACCATACCCCCCCCCCCCCCCCCCCCCCGGTCCGTGGAAAAATTGTCTTCCACGAAACCGGTCCCTGGTGCCGAAAAGGTTGGGGCCCGCTGTACTATGGGATACTTTGTAAAAGAGCCTTAATACATATGTTGTTACATTCATTATGTGCTATCAATTCAGTGAATAAGTAAATAAGGCGTTTATTATAAGGAAACTTACCCACAGAAGTAGGTTTCTTCATTCTCCATTTCAGATATATAAAACCCACTATTAAAATAAGAAACGCAGGAACAATAGATATGTAGATTAGGTCGTTGCTGGGCTTCATTGGTAATATGGGATTAAGGTCGTCCATTCCTGAGGAGTGAAAAACCCCACATTATTTTATAATATATTGGTTCTGTAGCTGCCATTCTCAAGTGGGATCTCATGACTTCCAGGCGTGTCACTGCCGGAGGCCAGGTGTATTACAGACATTCCTGCGACAAGATAAATTGCGTCTGCGCCCGCGGGTGCGTTGTGTGCGGCTCACTACAACTCACCAGTGGAAGGGAGGGAGGGAGAGAACGGAGAGAGGGAGAGAACGAGAAAGAGAGAAGGAGAGAGAACAAACACACACTGAAAAAAGGCATTCAAGGACCCCGGAAGAAACATTGTGCATTACTTGAAAATCCATGACGTAATAAGGATTATTGGTGTACTGTAGCTGTGTTAGTGTGTCACAATGCACAAAAGGTGTGCATCCTGTAAACCTGACCTGTTGGTGGTCATTGTTAAAGGCGGCAGGCACATTATACCAGTGTAGGTTTTGCACTGTGTAATTGGTAGCAAAATGTCAAAACAAAGAATGAGTGACAAACCTGTTGAGAACCAGCGTTTCATAAACACACGAATGTCACTAGTGAAAAGCAGGACCCCTTCACCATCATTCCATGGAGAGGCAGGAGGAAGACATACTGTAGCACTGCTTGGCCCTTTAAACATTTTATTTAAAGCTCCTCACCAGTGCACGGAAAGTCCCATTGGGGGTTTCCGTGTGGTAATGCCAAGCTGGTACTAGCTCACTTTATTGAATAAGCCCCGTTAAATCTCAGCTGCAGATACAGATGTGTCATTGTGTCCTTCATACCAATTTGGGATACTTGTCTGTTCCACTCCTGACAAAGCCGTTTCGTTGTCGTCTTTCAGCTGACAGTCTATTTCCTTTTGTAGTTCTAGTTATTTATACGCTGCAGGTAATGTGGAATCGGGTGTGCTACGTGCAATTCATTTCTGAGGACTTCTGTTATCGAACGTGCTGTAGAGTATTTTAAATATCTTTCAGCTGCCCAATATCTGTAGGGTGATCAGACCAGCAAATGATCTATTGAAAGGTTAGGCCATCTGTCTGATTATCATAGCAGAAAGCTCATTTCTGTCACCTGCATGAACAAGGCTCCTGCCTTACCCTCTTCCTCAAAATCAGACATCCTGTTATGGGCATCAGTTTCCTCACCAGTAAACTTTGGCAGGCAAGGAGCTCCAAAGGAGTACAGCCTCATGCTGGGATGACAGTGATACAGTGCAGATATATAATTATAATACATGCAAAGGCCCTGGTGTTCTCAGTTACCTCCTGCTTTGGACTCCTTAAGTCCATGACTCCAAAAATGTGTAGTGTCCTCCACTACAATTCCAAAAATCTTATCAAGTTCAGAAGGTAACAGACAATACACCTTCACCATAATTGACACATAGAGGCAGCCAGAAGACTTGGTACAGTACTTTCAACATTTTACACATATGTATGTACAGTATGTACAGTATGTAGTATATCTTTATTTATATAGCGCCATTAATGTACATAGCGCTTCACAGCAGTAATGCACGTGACATAATAATATAAATAACAAGAAGAAGTGCTTCAAACATAAAAGTAACATGAGAAGAAGGAGTCCCTGCCCCGAAGAGCTTACAATCAGGGTTGCCACCTCTCCGGGATTGACACGGACTCCAGGTTTTGGGCACTTACCTCCGGGCTACGGGTTGCCGTTGTCAATCTCCGGGTGGTGTTAGGGTGCGATGTGGTGCGGCGGTGTCTCCGGCATTCTCTGTTATTTTCCTGCAGTTCCCCCTCCAACTGCAGTGAACATGGCTGCGTGGCGTCAAACGGTGCCGCGTTGCCATCAAAACCGGACGCTACATGGCATCATGACGCTACACGGCGTCACATTGCCATGGCATTTGATGCCACGCAGTCTTGTTCACTGCAGTTGGAGGGGGAATTGCAGCAGGATGCCGGGAGCCGCGCCGCACCACGCCACACCGAGTAAGGGATTTTTCTTTCTCCGGGTTGGCCTTCAGTAGAAGGTGGCAACCCTGGTAAGTAGGAAGGATGTACAGAGACACTAGGAAGGTGTTCTGGTAAGTGCATCTGCAAGTGGTCAATGTCAATGTATAAGATGTATCAGCCAGCACAGCTTCCCATATGCTTCTTTTAAGGAGGTTTGGTTTAAGATAGTTCTTAAAGGTGGATAGAGAGGGTGCTAGTCAGATATTGAGGGGAAGGGCATTCCAGTGGTGTGGGAAAGTGAGTGAGAGGTTTAATGTACGAGAGAGCTTTAGATACAAACTGGGTAGAGAGAAGACATCCTTCAGCAGAACGCAAGAGTCAAGATGGTGCAGAGCGAGAAATTAGGGATGAGATGTAAGAGGGGGAGAAGGATGTATAGGCTTAAAAGTGAGGAGAAGTTTGTAAGTAATACGGGATTTGATAGCAATGGAGCTTCCCAAGTGGAAAGAGAGGGTGCCAGTTGGATATTGAGGGGAAGGGCATTCCAGAGGTGCGAGGCAGTCAGTGAGAAATGTATAAGGCGGGAGAGGGCTTTAAACACAAAGCGGGTAGAGAGAAGACATATTTGAGCAGAACGCAAGAGTCAGAATGGTGTATAGCAAGAAATTAGGGCTGAGATGTAAGGAGGGGCAGAAGAGTGTAAAGCCTTAACAGTCAGGAGGAGAACTGAGTGTGTGATACGGGATTTGATAGGAAGCCAGGAGAGGGATTTCAGCCGAGAGAGCAAAGTGATTCTGGCAGCAGCATTTAGGATAGATTGTAGGGGAAACAGGTGGGAGACAGGAAGGCCGGACAACAGGAGGTTACAAAAGTCGTAACAGGAGAGAATGAGGGCCTTTGTCAGAGTTTTAGCAGTAGAGCAAGAGAGGAAAGGGCGTATCTTTGCAATATTGCAGAGGAAAAAATGACGGGTTTTAGCTACATTTTGAATGTGAGAAGGGAATGTGAGAGAGGAGTCAAATGTATAACTCCTCACGTTCATCTTAATTTATATCTGTCTCTCTGCCTGAATCCTGTTTCTAACTGACTCCTTAAATGACCCCTCAGCATCTTCACTTTTCAAGGGACAACATTCTAATGTTGTCATGGCAACTCTGATTGGATCAGTATGGTTAAAAAACACAGAGATACCCAGCAAGCTCTAAGCTATCCCCCAAATTTACCACAAAATATATATATATATATATATGTGTGTGTGTGTCAAAAGGAGTGTTAGTGGGCGTGGCTAAATGTATATAACAAGAAACAAAGAAGTCCAGAGCAACATCCAATGTGACAAAAATGCACAGTGAAATACTTATATATCTCTTGAAAAGGGATCATTTAGTTAACCCTTTGGCCAAAGCGTATATGCCTGCAAGCCACATCATGCCTTGAAGTGTTGCTCTTGACGTCTTTGTTACTTGGATCAATATGGTTACCTGACAGCTGTCATTCATACAACGCGTGTCCCTTTCTTTGGGGCATTACATATGTTGTCAACTTTATAATGTGTGACCTGTCCATAGCACTCTCTAAAATGTTTAAGACGCTTATATAATTAATTAGTCCTTAAGATGTTAATTATAAGGTAAATATTTGTCTTTTTTTTGTTTGTTCAAGTTTTCTGTTTATACAACTGGACAGGACCACTTGTCTGTAACATGCTAGTGCCACAGAGGTCATCGAAATCTTGTATAGGATCATTCTCACCTATTTCTGTGACAGTGGAGATGACGTTGTTTTCTGATAGAAGCTCACAGGTGACCTTGGTGTTTTCTGTTATCAGCAAGGATATGTTGCTTGAAATGTTATACATCTTGCTGACCTCATCTTGTGCTATTAGTGGAATATGGGGGATGTTGTATTTTCCAGTGCTGTTTGAAACGATCCAGTCCATTCTTCCAGGCTTTGGATAACCGTGTTTAGATGAACATTCTAGTTTTAGGAGATCGGTTGTGTTCACTTGTTTAGGGAACATTACTATCTCAGGTGTACTGAAATTGGCTGCAAAACAACAAGCAAAAAATAGCATGTTGGTTATAATCTTATATAATAGACACAATGGTCATAAGCTTACTATACCATGATACAGATCTCCAACCCATGTTGTGTTCACCCATTAAAACTCAACAAAATGCCAGTGGCTTCTATTTAGTAATATATTACGGCAGTGGTTTCCAACCATTATTGTTTAAGGAACCCTAAGTGAAATTCTGAGGATCGCCAAACCCTGTCCAATAGCGCGTCCATGATCAGATGCATTGCACATTCTTCTGTATTTGATACCATTTTCAAATAACCTGACAATTGAAGGGACTTTAGGGATGCCCAGGAAACCCAAGGGTTCCTAGGAACGCTGGTTGAAAAACACTACAAACAATGTATTATAATGAAGAATGTGCTGTGTTATAGTGAATATAAAGCGCTAACTCTACTAGTGTCCACTATCAATATACAGTGGTTATTCTTAAATCAATTGATGCAGGAATATGACAAATGCATGTACACACGTGTATAATATTAAAGTGTATAAAAAATGATATAAAGACCCCCTGCGGGGTCACGCACGGACTTATAATGAAGAATTATACTGTATCAGGGTCTAAAGTAAAGTTGGAAATATTGCAGACTGAACTGGCAGAATGGAGAATTTCAGTATCTATTTTGAATCTAATAGTTTCTGGCAATACTAATACTAAGGAAATACCTGTAATTCCAAGGAGTTACTCTGCAAGGCTAATTTGTAGAACAATCTGTATTTACGGCAGTAAGAAACACACATTGCACTTTTGCAGATCTTAAGCCTATCCAATAGGGTGGGGTGTTTTTTTTCTGAGTTTACTTTTTCACACAGAAATTAACAATTACATTTCTTTGCTTTTACTTTACCTATAGGTATGTGTAACGGGTGTTCCCCCACCCACTCGCAGATGATACTGTGGAGGGTGTAGGAACATACAACGTTACTCGGGTGTGGTGCGTTACCTGTTGGCTCACAGGAGGGCTGAGCTTCCGCCACGGGAACCTGGGACATTACACACTACTATGGGTTAACTTACACGATGCAGCGCCTCCACCTGCGATGGCTCCCACCAGAGGGGGAGTGGATCCTCGCAGGACAATCACTATAAATCAATACACATACAGGGATATATAATAACTAATACTATTTACTTCTGTAACACACATATAACCACATAATGATACCTGTGTCCCTCGCTCGAGGAGACACCTACTGCGTCACGCAGGACGCTTCCCCAACACCAAGTGAGCCCACCCAGTGTCCAAGGAAACCCCACCCCATGTCCCACACTCCTGTGGAGAGTCAATGGGTGACTGCGCAGTCACTATATGAATAGGCCTGTTGGTGCACTTATACGTTAGAGATACCTTCCGAGCACTCCGATGCTCGGGTCTGCAACTCTCTTCTAAAAGGGTCAGACGTCCGTCTGATCCTATCCAGGTACTTCGCCGTTGGACCCCAACGAGGGTCCCACCGCTCAACGGGAACTGCAACCGGACCACGGCAACACCAACCGCGTGGGAACAGCAACCGCCGCTATCCCTATCACTAACCACTGCTAGAGCGACAGCAACCCTAACCTAGGGCCTGTCCCTGAGGAACCGCAACACTGGGATGGCTTGAGGGAAACTCCTAGGGCCTGTGGACAATAACCGCCCCCCTTCCCCTAGCTACCCAGTCTCAACTGTATCTGCTAATCCTAGCAGCCTAACACACCTGCAGCCAACATTCAGCTTACACTGTCAGCCGGCAGGGATTCACACCGTGCACACACACTGCACGCACTGCGCACAGCACATGCAGCGACACACACCCAGACAGCTGCAATCACACACAGCCACCCGGATCCCGCAGCAATCCCACTGCTAGCACACCGTGCCTCTTTGACAGTGCCCACAGCACTCTCCGCTGCGACACTGCCAAACCAGCACTTCCCACACTCAAGGGTCACCTCCCTAGCTAAGGCGTCCCTCTTCAGTTACCCCCTACCCTTTACCCGGGAATTGGGGCCTGCCTGGGAATCTAGGGAGGACCCTTACCTGATGCAGGAGCCACGCGCTCCCTGCACCCTTCCTACTCCTTCCTTCTCCTCTTCCTGACTGACTGTTGCAAAGCCCGGGAAATGTATCTCTTTTCCCGGGCTGAGCTTCCTTCAGCCCTATTGGCCACTAGGGAGCACCTGACCTCTGCCTCCCTAAGCCTCCTGGGAATTGTAGTTCCCAGGGGCTGCCTAATGCATTGGGGCCGCGTGCGCGCTTCCCTCGCGCATGCGCGAACCCCTAATGGCCGCCTCAACCTCTCTACTCCCTGTCCTGCCCTCGCGCGATCTCTCTGGGGCCTTCCCTGCACTTTGTACCTACTGCGCATGCGCGAGCTAACGCGCAATGGCGGCGCACTCTCCTCCAGCCGCCGAGCCGGTGGCAACGCGATCGCGGCCCTAGCGACGGCCCGATCGCGTCCCCGGCAACCAGCCTGCACCGCTCCCTGCACTGGCCCCCACCCTCGCGAAGGGCCGCCGGGTCCGTCGCAGCCTCTGGCGGCACCCGCGACCACCCGGTAAGCGCGGAGGGGGGCCAGAAAGCAAAAATATACCTCGGGGCTACATTCTCCCCCTCGCAGAATCCCAACGACCTCGCTTGGGTAGCAACCACACAGAGATTTATATAATGAAAAATACATGGCATAAATCACATCACATGTAACATGCATTTTGTCATCCATCCTCATATGGATACCCGAGGCCAGCTGAGTCTCAGAGTGGAGTGCCCCTAACAGATTGGGTGAGGGTATCCCACCTTGACTCCTGTGAGTCTTTTGGAGCTCAAGACCTGTCCCTTGCACCAACCCACCTTCTCCCCCTCGCAGAAAAAATAGTAAGGGGTCCAGGGTATTGACCCTTTCCGGATCCTCCGGTCTCGTCTCACGGGAGACAAGGAGGCTCAGTCTCTTTCCTCGGTCCACCACATGGCGTACATAGCGCTCCATCGCGCACCTGGGAGAGGCCACAACTACCAGAGCGGTCTCAACAGAGTCTTTGTCCGCTCCAACAATCCCTTTAACGGTGACTTCGTCCGCGGACGGCACCACTTCTTCGGGTAGGCCCGGGTCTTGAGAAAGCCAAGTTTGGAGACTCCTCGTGCAGGAGTATGTGTCGCTCCGGTCCGCTACACCGGATACCTGGATAAGGTCGAGTTCATTCCACGATCTGCAGAGATCTTCTGGGGGAGACACCTCCACCAGGACGCGATGACGGGGTGAGCCCATCGCCCGGGTGACCCTACCTTTGGAGTCACCAGGCTCCACGATCACCGGGGAGCTCACACCCGACACCCCTGGGGCAGTCAACTTACCCCCGTCGTTGTCGCCAGGTACTGATCCCAAGCCTGGGACCGCTGGTACCTCTGTAGTAGGTCGGACTGACCATTGTAGGGCACACGGGCCCACAGCAGGGTCCGCAACATCGGGATACACCTTTTCCAGGGTATACGGACCCACAGCAGACTCTGTATCCTCTGCATCACCGCTGGGGTGGTTCGCCGGTAGGCGCATCGCCACCGATGGGACTTCAACCTCTTCACTGGAAACTTCTGCATGCTGGGGCACAATAGACTTCAGTAACCGCACACCGCAACATTCACAGTAGGACCACCATGTCAATGTCTCTCTAGAACAGTCACAAGTGGGGCTAAAACACTGTATGCCCATTTCTCCTTCCACCTCGACGGTCCTGAAGTCGAGGGGTCCTTGAGCCACGTTGGCTCCCTGAGCGTGGGCTTCTTGCAGGCAGGAGCATATGAAGAGAAGAGAATCTACTCCTGGCGCGCGCCAGGCCACATACACACTAGGGTGTATCCCTTGACAGTCTATCGCGGTTTCCTGCTCAGAAAGAAAATATTCTATGTCTACGACAATGCCTTCCTCCTTCTCCTGGTGAACAGAAGGGTCTAATGGCTGTTCACTGTGCTCACTCCCCCTGGTGGAATTTAAAGGAGGGGTGTGCTCTATCACTGAGTGGCTCGGGCTCTGCACTGAGTCACTCACATTGCGGGGGCGGGGCTCTGGTTTTCCCGCCAGTCCCGGATGGTTTTCTGCAAAATCATTCTGCGCCTTGGGAGCGGTATCACGTGCACGCATCTCAGTTGGAGGAAGTTGCCATGGCGCGGGGTCAGCGTATACTAATGGGTAACCCTCAGGGGGACACCCGGGCATAAATAACGTGGACGGTGACTCGGACGGGCATATATCCCTTGAGGATGACACAACAAAAAGCCGCGATCTCCACGGGGACGTGGAAGCTGGCTCTAAGTCTATAAGAAGAGCGTGCTGCCATCCAGGGATCTTACGCATATGCTCATAGATCTCATCTTCAGATATATTGGCGGGAACGCCTTCTAAGGCCACCACACGGCGGGGACTAAGATTATTTATCCTCAAGGCCCAGGCGAGGACCTCGTGTCCGGACTTGACAACCATGGTGGAAAAAAATAGGACTTGGACAATTTAGAAAAAAAATGAAACAGGGCACCCCAGGTCGATCTCAGCAGCGCCTCCAAATGTAACGGGTGTTCCCCCACCCACTCGCAGATGATACTGTGGAGGGTTAAGCGCGGAGGGGGGCCAGAAAGCAAAAATATACCTCGGGGCTACATTCTCCCCCTCGCAGAATCCCAACGCCCTCGCTTGGGTAGCAACCACACAGAGATTTATATAATGAAAAATACATGGCATAAATCACATCACATGTAACATGCATTTTGTCATCAATCCTCATATGGATACCCGAGGCCAGCTGAGTCTCAGAGTGGAGTGCCCCTAACAGATTGGGTGAGGGTATCCCACCTTGACTCCTGTGAGTCTTTTGGAGCTCAAGACCTGTCCCTTGCACCAACCCACCTTCTCCCCCTCGCAGAAAAAATAGTAAGGGGTCCAGGGTATTGACCCTTTCCGGATCCTCCGGTCTCGTCTCACGGGAGACAAGGAGGCTCAGTCTCTTTCCTCGGTCCACCACATGGCGTACATAGCGCTCCATCGCGCACCTGGGAGAGGCCACAACTACCAGAGCGGTCTCAACAGAGTCTTTGTCCGCTCCAACAATCCCTTTAACGGTGACTTCGTCCGCGGACGGCACCACTTCTTCGGGTAGGCCCGGGTCTTGAGAAAGCCAAGTTTGGAGACTCCTCGTGCAGGAGTATGTGTCGCTCCGGTCCGCTACACCGGATACCTGGATAAGGTCGAGTTCATTCCACGATCTGCAGAGATCTTCTGGGGGAGACACCTCCACCAGGACGCGATGACGGGGTGAGCCCATCGCCCGGGTGACCCTACCTTTGGAGTCACCAGGCTCCACGATCACCGGGGAGCTCACACCCGACACCCCTGGGGCAGTCAACTTACCCCTATCGTTGTCGGCAGGTACTGATCCCAAGCCTGGGACCGCTGGTACCTCGGTGGTAGGCCGGACTGTCAGTTGCAGGGCACACGGGCCCACATCATGGTCTGCATCAGTTGAGGCGGTTGCCTCGGTGACCTCACTGGAGTGGTCCGCCGGGAGGCGCATCACCACGCTTGGTGGGTCGCTAGAATCATCACACAAGGGCGGGGGTATAAACACCTTACCCTGGCCTTCCGGGACTTGTGGTTCTGGTCTCGGTGGTTCCTGCTCGGGAACCGGATCTGGAACCGACATCGGGTGTTCCGCCATCTGGAGCTCCGCCTTCAGCGGCTCCGCCTCAGCGTCTGGCAAGTTCACTTGGGCACACGGACCCTCCACCACCTCCATCGCTGAAGTGGACAATTCAGGAGCGGCTTCACCCACCTCGGTAGCACCATCAGGCGCCTCTTCCTCCGCAGGTTCCGCCAGCAGAAGTTCCTGCTCCTCCATTTGCACGCCCCCTTTGAGAGGGTCTGCCACAGTGGTCTGGACACACGGGTCCCCGGCGGCCTCTGGAAGTAGAACAGACTGGGGACACTCATCACTTACTTCAGGAGAGAGGTCCGGCTCCTCCTCTTCTTCATCGGCTGGTTCCGCCGCCTGGGGCAGGATAGGTTGTAGGAACCAGTCCCCGCAGCAATCACATTGAGGCCCCCACTCCAGTGCCTCCCTAGGACAGTCACAATTTGTCAAAAAACACTGGATACTCAGTTCTCCATCCAACTCAATGTCCTTGAAGTCGAGCGGTAACTGCGACAGGGCTGCTCCCGAGGCAAGGGCTTTTTGCAGGCAGGGACACGCTAGCACAACTGCATCTATTCCTGGCGCTCGCCAGGACACATACACATTGCGGTGTAACCCCTGGCAGTCTATATCTTCCTCAGGGGAAGGACACTCCATTTCTACAACAGTGTCCCCTCCCACTGACCGTTCGGTAGGCTGCGGCAGTTTGGGTTGCAGGGTTGGTACCCTGCAGTAGCCACATATACGCCCCCAAGCCAACTTACAAGACGAGCAGTCACCTTGGTTACAAAAACAGTCTAGGTACCCCTCCTCGTTCGTGTCTTCCAACCGCATTTTTACCATGCACGCCAAAAAATTAAGGTCCATACTACCCCAGACACTCAATGTTCGTATTGTACATGGACACAACAAAAAGGATACGCTCCCAGCCTTGGTCTGCCAGGATCCATACGACGGCGAGCAATTTTCTCTGTGTCCAGTACTCTCTTCCAGGGAGTGTTGCGAGCTCTGTACTAAGTCACTCACAGTGTGGGGGCGGGGCTCGGGTTTTCCCGCCAGTCCTGGATGACTGTTGGCAACATTTTCCCGCGCGGCCGGGAACTTAGCACGTGGCTTCCTCCGCCTTGAGGGCTTCCCCATGGCGGAACAAAAATAGGACACAAATTTAGAAAAACATGTACAGGGCACCCCAGGTCTGATATCTCAGCAGCGCCTCCAAATGTAGCCCTTTTTGTGAACCGGCCGACCCACCCAATATCACATTGGCCCCTCGTGGTCTAACCGGTCCCTTTCCCTGCAACACACCTGCTCTAAGGGACTACTGGTACTGCATAACCTGTGTGGCTCCAGGAGATCTGAGCCTCCGCTAGCTGGGAGCCTGGGGAAACCCTTACCCTTACTTGGTGCAGCGCCTCCACTTACCCAGGATCCCCCGTTAGGAAAGATAGCCCTGAGTAAGAAATACAATAACACTTATAGATAAACAATACTAACTCTTTACTTAACACACATATAACACATTACATAACATAACCATAACCAGATGCTCTACCCGCATCACATCAACCCAATGTCTGGTGTACCCCACCCAGTGTCCTGTGATCACCCCACACCCAAGGTCTCGTAACTCCTACGGAGGTCGTGGGTGACTGCGCAGTCACTATTTAAGCTAGGGCCCAGTTGGTGCACTTAGAATATGGAAGATACCTTCCGAGCACTCCGATGCTCGGGACCGCAACACACTTTCTTCTAAAAGGGTCAGACGTCCGTCTGATCCTTATTCCAGGTACTCTGCCGTTGGACCCCAACGAGGGTCCCACCGCTCAACGGGAACTGCAACCGGACCACGGCAACACCAACCGCGTGGGAACAGCAACCGCCGCTATCCCTATCACTAACCACTGCTAGAGCGACAGCAACCCTAACCTAGGGCCTGTCCCTGAGGAACCGCAACACTGGGATGGCTTGAGGGAAACTCCTAGGGCCTGTGGACAATAACCGCCCCCCTTCCCCTAGCTACCCAGTCTCAACTGTATCTGCTAATCCTAGCAGCCTAACACACCTGCAGCCAACATTCAGCTTACACTGTCAGCCGGCAGGGATTCACACCGTGCACACACACTGCACGCACTGCGCACAGCACATGCAGCGACACACACCCAGACAGCTGCAATCACACACAGCCACCCGGATCCCGCAGCAATCCCACTGCTAGCACACCTTGCCTCTTTGACAGTGCCCACAGCACTCTCCGCTGCGACACTGCCAAACCAGCACTTCCCACACTCAAGGGTCACCTCCCTAGCTAAGGCGTCCCTCTTCAGTTACCCCCTACCCTTTACCCGGGAATTGGGGCCTGCCTGGGAATCTAGGGAGGACCCTTACCTGATGCAGGAGCCACGCGCTCCCTGCACCCTTCCTACTCCTTCCTTCTCCTCTGCCTGACTGACTGTTGCAAAGCCCGGGAAATGTATCTCTTTTCCCGGGCTGAGCTTCCTTCAGCCCTATTGGCCACTAGGGAGCACCTGACCTCTGCCTCCCTAAGCCTCCTGGGAATTGTAGTTCCCAGGGGCTGCCTAATGCATTGGGGCCGCGTGCGCGCTTCCCTCGCGCATGCGCGAACCCCTAATGGCCGCCTCAACCTCTCTACTCCCTGTCCTGCCCTCGCGCGATCTCTCTGGGGCCTTCCCTGCACTTTGTACCTACTGCGCATGCGCGAGCTAACGCGCAATGGCGGCGCACTCTCCTCCAGCCGCCGAGCCGGTGGCAACGCGATCGCGGCCCTAGCGACGGCCCGATCGCGTCCCCGGCAACCAGCCTGCACCGCTCCCTGCACTGGCCCCCACCCTCGCGAAGGGCCGCCGGGTCCGTCGCAGCCTCTGGCGGCACCCGCGACCACCCGGTAAGCGCGGAGGGGGGCCAGAAAGCAAAAATATACCTCGGGGCTACACTTAGAATCTTTCAAATAAACTAACAATATGGGATTGTTTCCTCACACTTGACATGAAAGTACAAAGTAACAAACACCATGTTTACTTTTCTGAGTAAAATAAATAAAGTTAAAAGACGTAGGAGTTAAAGGCAAACAACAGGAAGCCATAAGTGTAATCAGTATTAACTGAGCAGCTAATACATTTTCTTTAAAACCTTTGGCCGCCACAAGGGTCTACTACAAGCAAAAAAAAGAATCTTCAAACAAAATGTGTACTAAATAAAGAGTTCTCTGACATAAATTGCAATTAAGATTATTGTTTTCTTTCTAATGCTAAAACGCCGCTAGCACTGAGCGCGCTCATGCTTGGAGAGCCCTCCAAGCATGAGCGCCGGGTGTCCGGCTTGTAAGCGCACGCGGGGGAGGGGGGGGCATTGCGGGTGGTTGAGCGTGCGGGTAAGTATAGGTTTTTTGTTTACATACGCGCCGATCGCGGCTGAGCGTGTGTGCACGCGCACGAGCGCCGCGCCCACCGTGTGAGCGGGGACTTACATATATCTATATATGTAAGTCTCCTCCGCAAGCGCCGCCCGCTCAGCCCGATCAGCGCTAGCGGGGACTTAGCCTAAAGAGGCAGTTCCACAAATGTGTCTTTCTTTTCTACCCTTTTGTATCACTTTCACATAATTCTACACCCAACAACAGACAACATCATCCTTTAACATAACTCTGAAAATAGGCCGGGCCACTGACAGGACGGGAGCATTGGGAGTCAGGCCCTGCTGGAAGTTCAGCCCAACTCATGCTATTGGCTGCCTGGGCGGGCCACTACCTCACATCTCGTTAGAACGCCAGGACCCCCCACCTTCTGTCCACAGTTAGGACTCCCACCACCTAGAGTACCGCAAGACTTTGGCCTCAATCCATTAAGCTACGTTAAATCAGGGGAAATCATACAATATTACCTAAAACAAACATTATTGTCCCTGAAGTAACGCCGTATCCACCAACATACAGTAAGAATATGCAAATATAATGGCTGCACTTTACATTAATGACGTTTCCTTAACATTACATTATTTCAGGATAATTCTGTTATCTTCAAAAAAAAGGTGATGTTATTAAAGTCTTGGCATTACTCCTATCCAGACCTTTAAATAGGGTTTGGATGAGAGAGAATACAAACACTAGATGATAAAAGTGAATGAAAATGTTCTTCATATACTCAATATATTTATCTCTTATTAGCCACAGTGGCAAGCTAGCCCTCGGCAACTCATGCTTTGGGCCTAGGTTGATTGAAAAAATTAACCAATTGGCCTGACCATCCCCAAGGTAAGTCTATTTTTTTTTATGTATTTGGGTGGGAGTATTTTTAATATGTATTGGGGGTTTATTTAATATGTATTGGGGCATTTTTATATGCACTGGTTTTTTTTTAATATGTATTGGGGTTTTTTTTTAGATGTATTTTTTTTTTAGATGTATTGTTTTGTGTTTTTAGATTTATTGGGGTTTATTTTTAGATGCATTGCGGTATTTGTGTGGGTTTTATATGTATTGTGGAGGTTATATGTATTGGGTGGTGTTATATGTATTGGGGAGGTGGGGTATTTTTTGTATGTATTTGGGGGGGGTTGCTATAAATTCGGGGAGGTGAGGGAGGTTGTACATATTTGGGGGGGTGGGGATTTTTTTTCATATGTATTTGGGGGTGGGAAGTTTTTTGCCTTGGGTGTGTTTTTTTTGTTGTAATATATTGTGTGAGGGGAGGAGGGAATGAGTGAGAGTGGGGTAATGACTATCATTCATCATCAATTGAACACCTTGTCTGACAGTCATCGCGATTGGAAGCGCTCTCTCTCTCTCTCTCTCTCTCTCTCTCTCTCTCTCTCTCTCTCTCTCTCTCTCTCCTAAATGTTCCATGTGCACTAGACTCCTTAACTTTATATCATGATAGATTCCAACAACGTTGATGAAAACTTGCCCTTTTCTGTTGCTAGTGATCTGTGTGAGTGCTCTGATTACTCACCAGAGAAATCCAGCCGGATCTCAAAACAATGAGAAGAAAAGACACAGTGCGCAGAGCAGGACTGAATGTATTCGCATAGGACCCGGGGGCGCACAGATGGATCCGGGAA
>WSYH01012439.1:0-18848 GCA_036426205.1 Ascaphus truei | reverse complement strand
AAGACATGCAAATGAGCATACAGTAATATTTCCATTTGCTGTATGCTTTACGGTGGAGGTTTTTTTGTCACTTTTTACCCACCATAACTTAACATTACCCTGATTTAATGTGTACCTTATCTTAATTTCTATTGGATTTCAATACCCATATCAGGGGCTTCATTGCTGCACACCGAGTATCCCCCTCTTTTCAATACATTGGATTTTTTTTATTCTTGGAGGTATACAGGACTCTGCTGTTTAGACACATACATCTTCTGGGTACTTTATGGACTCTGGGCTTAAGCCCTCAGGATATACTTTGTTTTGGTATATTATCAATTCTGCTCAGGTTCTCTTCATACATTTTTGTACCAGGCTATTTATAGCTATAATGAAGAAAAAGCAGGTCACAGCCAAGGGAGTAGGGTCCAAAACAAGAAAAATGTGTTGAAGCTTGGTTAAAAAAAAGCAGGTACACAGTTCTCCTACGTGTTTCATACACTACTGTACTTTATCAAGGCATATTTATTGCATATATGCCTTTCTTTGGTGTTTTTTATGCATGACGCAGACCTGTTGCCAATTATTAGCCATGGTTATTCTGTTGCCATGTAACTGCATTATGCTACTCATTTACCTTTGAGATTATTTGCAATTTTGATGCTGTCCCTTTGATTTACAGTTGTGAGGTTGTTTGTTCAGCTTTCTTGCCACACATTTCGTGAACGGACGGTCTTGGTGATACAGAGAATTATTTTTCTCTGTGTCATATGTATTTCCAGTATTTTTGCATTTGGCACTTTATTCTGTTCAGTATATCTGATGTCCGTTGGAGTTTTTTTAGGGGACCTGTGTTTTTTAAGCTATTTTTCCTGTTTTCAATAAATAGTTTTTCAATTTTCTGGTAACCCGAGTGCTCTTGTTGGGATTTTTTTGCCCCTTGTTTTGTAGATACAGAAATACAGATATACAGATATACATCTCAAAGAAAGCGTCCGCAGCACTCTCCAGATGAAAAAAAAAAATTTATTGAAACATAGGGCAACCAACGGAACCTAGAGCAACCTAGATATGTTGTTTCACTTTGTATGTTGTGCTGGGCCTTTCTGTTTTTGTTTCTAGAGCAACGTACGTTTCAGACGCACACAGTACGTGCTCTAGGTTACGTTGGTTGCCCTATGTTTCAATACATTTAGTTTTTCATCTGGAGAGTGCTGCGAACCCTGTCTTTGTTCTATATTTACTGGACTGGTTTGGCGTTCCCTGTCCCGCTGCACCTCAATTACTGTTAAGTATACTTTCTCTTATTTTTTTTTTATATAGTCTGCTGTATTTGAGTGCACCCAGCATTTTTTAATCTTATAGATAGATATAGATATATATCTCGCAATATTACCTGTGGGTAATGAAGAGACAGCACTCAAGGACAAGGAATAACTAAAGGTGTATTGATGAAACATATACACATAACCAGTGTTCGACAAACCTATACATTTGCTCGCCCCGGGTGATTGGATTTAACCCCCGGGCGAGTAAATATTGGCCCAAGCAGCACACGTTTGGTACTAGGTGGCGAGTAGATTTTTTGGTGATTTGTCAACCACTGCACATAACCAACAATTCGGTCCAGTAGCGGAACCTTCCCTATGGAACTGCTACGGGACTGAAACGTTGGTTATGTGTATATGTTTAATCAATACACTTTGATTTATTCATTGTCCTTGAGTGCTGTCTCTTCATTACCCACAGGTAATATTGCGATATTTTATTTTTATGGGATATGCACCATCTTTTTCATCTGACTACAGGAGTCCCCACTGTGTGTGTGTGTGTGTGTGTGTATGTGTGTATGTGTATGTGTAATATATATATATATATATATATATATTTCATATCACCGTGGTGAGAAACTTTGTGAACCCCAATGATAATTATGGAAATTCCATTGTTCTCCCATGATAACCTTCTCAAATCAAAACCAGTCTCTTTTTTTTTTTAAATATCCAATGGGGGTTATATTAAAACAATGCCATGTCTTTTGAAACAAAATTATGTATGAATTAGACAAATAATGAATAATTAAGAGTCTGGGTATGTGCAAAAGTAAGTTAAACCCTGGTTTTATCAGCTAAATTAAAGGGGAAATTGGAATCAGGTGTTTAAATAATTAGGAAGATCTTTAGGGGTGGGTTTGGGAGGCCCCACCCTATGTAAAGATCAGAAACTTTGCTTGGTCTTCACCATACAGCTATGTGGAAACATGTCATGCCACAATTAAAAGAAATCTCTCAGGACATCAGAAAAGCAGTTATTGATGCTCACCAGTCTAGAAAGGAATACAAAACCATTTCTAAGGATTTGAGGCTCAACCAATTCACTGTCAGACATATAGTCTACAAATGGAGAAAGTTCAAGACCACAGCCACTCTACCCAGGAGCTGTCGTCCTACCAAAATATCTCCAAGAACAAACCGGCAAATCATCCAGGAAGAAACAAAGAACCACAGAGTAACATCCAAGGGTCTGCAGGTCACTCTCTCACCTTGGCTAGTGTGAGTGTTAATGACTCAACTATCAGAAAAAGACTGAACAAGAATGGTGTTCATGGAAGGATAGCCAGGAGGAAACCACTCCTCTAAAAAGAACATTGCTGCCTGTCTGAAGGTCGCCAAAGAGCACATAGATGATCCACAATACTTCTGGAACAATGTTCTCTGGACAAATGAATCAAAAGGTAGAACTTTTTGGCCTCAATGAGAAACGTTTTATTTGGCAAAAACCAAACACTGAATTCGAACAGAAGAACCTCATCCCAACTGTTAAGCATGGTGGTGGAACTGTGATGGTTTGGGGCTGCTTTGCTGCCACAGGTCCTGGACTGCTTGCCGTCATTGACACAACCATGAATTCTGCATTGTATCAGAAGATTTTAGAAGAGAATGTCAGGCCATCCGTCCATTAGCTGAAGCTAAAGTGAGTCATGCAGCAAGACAATGATCCTAAATATACAAGCAGATCTACAAGAGCGTGGCTGCGGAAGAAGAAATTCTGCGCTTTAGAATAGCCTAGTCAAAGTCCTAAACCCAATCGAAATGTTGTGGCAGGACCTAAAGCGAGCTGTCCATGCAAGGAAGCCCTCAAATGCCCTGAGTTGAAGCAGTTCTATAAGGAGAAATGGGCTAAAATTCCTCAAAACCGATGTGAGAGACTGACCAGCAGTTACAGGAAACTCTTAGTAGAAGTCATTGCTGCTCAAGGGGACGCGACCAGGTACTGAATCTAAAGGTTCACATACTTTTCACAGATGGATATTGAATGTTGAATCATTTGTGGCTAAATAAAACTTGAATAAGTATTGTGTTTTTGTACCATTTTGTTTGATCAGGTTATCTTTATGTATTATTAGAACTTAGATTAAGATCTAGAAGAAACAATGAAATCGTGCTCGTGCTTCCAAGATGTTGTAGATGAATAAATGCGTATGACTAGAACTCCTTGCTGCTACTGTATTGGAGCACTCCAAGCTCCTCAATACAGTATAATCACCAGAAGGAAATCTCCAGAGATATGAAAGAACACAAAGCGCACCGGAGGCAAATATAAAATGGTATGGACAAAGATAAAAAGTATTTGAACACATACAATGAGGTACTGTGTGGTGAGCAAGTCACTACTCGCTACTAGCCGGGCCAGCTAAATGTAACGCTTGGCCTGCCCACAAGCCAGACGAGACCCCGGGACTGAGGTGGAAAGGGTAAAACCACACACCTAGCAGCAAACGGGGGCACGGCCGGAGTGTGGTAGTAGCGTAGGTTGTCCGGGTAAACAGAATGTAAATGATACCGTACTTGACAGCTCCGGCGTAGAAGGGTTAAGTTCGTATGCCAAAGGTCGTGGTTGGAGAGGGCAGCGTAATCGATTGTCCGTAAGCCTGGGTCATGAGTGGAGAGAGCAGGGTAGTAGTTTGTCCGTGTGCCGTGTCCAAGGGTTGTAGAGGTCTGCAGCGTAGAAGTCCAAAGCAAGGTCCAAAGGGTTCCAGAGAGCAGCGTAGTAGAGTCCAAAGCAAAGGTCAAATCCAGGGAGGTCAGCAAAGATTCCAGGAACAGGAGCAGCACTGAAAAGACAAGAGAGGCCAGGCAAGAGCAGACAGCAACAGGAAATGGTGAAGAGGGATTATATAGGGGGCTGGGACCAATCAGAGAAAGGGGAGTGACGGAGGAGCGGCCCAAAGAGGAACCTAATAGGAGACCAGAGTGTGGAAGTTTGGGAGTGAGGGGAGGAACAGAGGAGTGAGTTAGATAAGGCCCAGATAAAGGAGTATTGCTAGAGGCAAAGGGAGTGGTCAGAGTAAGGGGAGGGACGGACAAGGGAAGGGACAGAAAGGGAAGAAGGACCTGGGAGGCAAGGCAGATGGGGAAGGGTTGTGACGTCCGAGGAGGCGGAGCATGGGGAAGGCGCACCGGAGGATCCAGGAGCAGAGAGAAGAAGGGGAGGAGCAGAGGGACGGACAGGGGAAGGGACAGGCAAAGAAGGAGAAGCGGGGAGTTGGAGCTGACGGGACCCGAATGGCGGCACACGCTCCTTGCGTGTCGCCATTCGGGTCCCGTCAGCTCCGTCAGCGGAGTCAGGCGCCCGGCGCCAGCCAATGGCGGCTTGGGTGCGTGCCGTAGTGCTGACGCGCGTGGGCAGGTGGTGCAGGGGAAGCAGACAGAAGTGGGGACCGCCGCCAGGGAGCACCAATGGCCTGAGAAAAAGGTAAGGATGCGCTGAAGGCGGGTATACCCGCATCGCGGATCCTTACAGTAAACCTCCAGGATGGTGCGACACTAAGCAACTCCCTGGGACGGATCTTGTGCTGTGGATTTGAATCGTCCGGCACTTCCTGGTTGCGTCAGCAGTTGAGGCTCTGACGTAGTAAGCTCTAGTGTGTCTGACTAGAGGAGCGATGTGAGACACCGAACAGGAACAGCTGTGGTGTAACGTGACCACAACGCGTTTCGCGTGGCTTGTGCTTAATCAGGAGTTCTAATAACATTTTAGATTTTAAATACGTGAAAGTCCTAAGGGGTTCAGAAACTTTTCTCGCCTTTGTGTGTGTGGGAATTGGGGCAAATCTTAACAAGTATAAGGCAGATTTCTGGCGAGGGTGCTGCTATCAGATTACCTATAAGGTACTGTATAGAAATAACAAAGGGACAGACAGACCATTAATATGCAAAGAAATGTCTTTGACCCAACGTATCGATACCCGACTAGAGCCTTTATCAAGTGCAAAGACATTTACAAAATATATATATATATTTATTTATGGTGTGCATTTCTGTGTGAATGTGTATATTCCCCCAAACTGTTTGCTTTAGCCATATGTTTGCAGAATTGAGTTAAAGGAACTATTCTCCCTACTCACTATTTTCAGTTTCTGTGACTCTCCTAATTCCTGATCTTAATATCTGCAAAGGTAGTGCCTGTAAACAAAATGGCGGATTATATTCCACACGACACCCGAGCCAATTCCTATTAGTCCACAAGACTTGGGAGATTTAAATATGCGTAAGTGCTGGTGCTGCAGTATCTTTTCCGGTATAAAATTACCGCAGTTCCGCTCCAGAGACCTCCTGCTTCTCATTCATTTATTTATAACATGTTTTACCATGAAGTAAAAGGGGAGTGTTGGTGTTAACTCGTTTTCAAGTAAGTCCTGGGCACAGAGTTCTGATGACAATACATGGTTACATTAAATAGAGACGGTTATACATTATATTTAAAGACATTGCATGAACACATTTCAAGATAATGTTATAGGTGTATATGTAACCGTTATAGACCAGATTAAAATCTGAGACAGCTTTACTTTTGAAAGAACTTAGACTAGTGGCGGCATTAAAAGTCTCGGGTAGATTATTCTAGTTGTGAGGTACACAGTAATCCGGCTTCTTTGTTGAACCTTGGGCTATGAACACTCTTGAAATCAGATTCCAGGTGATAAGTGCTGCATGTGGTAAGAATGAGGAGGTTGCTCAGATAGGTGATGTGGCAGGATAGCCTTGTGGTAGTGTCAGTAAGAGTCCAAAATATGTGTTGTAGGCTTTAACCAACAGTGTTATTCTCCATATCAGAACATATAGGCACACTGTCCCTTTTTAAGGCAAACCAAATCATAAAACAAAAATCTACTCCACGGTAGGGAGGCTTACTACACAACGGTGTCTAACACACTGGCTGGCTAAGCCAGTTTTCAGTTTTAAACAAAACACTCGGGTCTGGAACAAGCATATAACAAAGAATAAATTTGTCCTTATCTTTGTTTGAGGAACGCCGTCCCAAAAGAGTCCAGGAAATCCCTCTTGATACAGCAACACTGACAGGGTAGCTCTGCTCCCTAAGCAAACTATGGAACGCCAGTTCCTTGAAGACAAGCCCTGCATCCAGCAGGCTCGTTCAGTTTCAAGGAGAGTGTCTTCCTGGGTGTGGGGCCCTGCGTCCAGCAGGCCTGGGGAATCATTCCAAGAAGTGTCTTCCTGGTTGGGTAAAGTCTCCTTGCAGGTTTCTTGCTGCTTCCTTTTAAACCCCTTTTCAGTCAGGAGTTCAGTTTTGCTTAATTAGCTGCACCTGCAGCTAGCCTCTCCAGGGGAGTTTAACCTTCCGTACGTTGGAAAGCACACACACTTCACCTCTATATAGCATCAATAGTCAGTGGCTCTGTCACAGCGGGTAGCTTGCCCAGAAAGTATTTGAAGGCAAGACAGGAAAAATGAACTGTGCGTCCAGACTCAAGTATTGGCTAATCTAGTTCTTTGAGCATTTCGCAGTGATGTGCGTTATAGTTACAGTGGAGGTCAAAGCGGCATATTTAATATGTAGAGGGTGATGAGTTTGGAGTGCTGTACCATATACTATGCCCCATAGTTTATAATTGGCGTTCTCATCTGCTGTGCGATGTGCTTTCTGACCATCTGGTTTAGGCCTTGGAAATCGTACAGGCGACCGAGCATGTGACGCCGCGTGCGCCTGTGCTTGCCGAGATCTGTGGCCTGCAGTTTTGCACGATGGGCATGGCGAGAGCGTTACGTAAGCGGTTTGCCTTCATTGGCTGAACCGCACTCATGACCGGGCCATCTCGCGGCAAAAAACAAACAAGTTTGTCTCCCCACACAGAGGTCGTCTCACCGTGCACGCACGCACTATGCACATGCGCATTGGCCTCCAGTGGTTTGTATTTGCCGCGAGCGACATTTGCTTGCGCCGTAGCAACCACTATAGACGCAGCCTTAGGGAGGATTTGTTCCTATAAAGTACACCTAGTTTGTCATGGATGTCAGGGAAGCAATGTGCCACGAAAATGTTAAATGGGAGACAAAATCTATGCCCAGATATTTAAAACTAGTAACTAGAATGGTGTTAGTTGGCTGTGATCTGAAGTTCCATCATTGATAGCTTTAGAAATTTAGCCTTGGTCAAATACCATTGTTACAGTCTTGTCGGTGTTTTAAAACAGTTTGTTTTGGGAAATCCAATTTTTTTTCAAGTCTCGAAAAATCAGATAAAATTATGTGTTCAAGGTCAGGGAGACTAGGGCTGTGTGCATATAAGATTGAGTAATCCTCATACATGTTCACTGTATCACCCTGTTCACTTAATGTACCTAGGTATTTGTAACCATGTATTTGTCATCATAACTAGTCCCAGGACATACTTGAAAACGAGAGGAAACTCGCAACGTATTACTTCCTAGTTAAACATTTTATAAATAAAATGTGCACTGAAGCTCCCTTACAAGCTGTAGGAAGATCATTGAATACTGAAAAGAGTAGGGGCCCAAGAACGGAGCCCTGCGGGACACCGCAGAAGATATCTAAGGGTTGGAGTTGGAGCCAGAGACACATGTTGGGATCTACCTGATATGTACTGTAGTAGTGAAAAAAGTTTAAAGCCTGTTCTAGGAATATTGCACTAGTAAGTTGTTCCATTCCACACTGAATCTCATTGCAAACTTTTAGGAGAGTAGTTACTGTGGAGTGTTTGTTGGGTGAAAGCCAGATTGGAGTTGCCTAAGGAAATTTGTCATGGTATAGTAATCGCTTAATTGGGAGTGGACACATTTTTCCATGACTTTGGATAGTATTGGGAGAAGAGAGATTGGCCTGTAGTTGGAGACAGTGTTTTGTCCCCACTTTTGAACATTGGGACAACTCTAGCAGTTTTCCAGGTCTTAGGGATATGGCCTTCAGACAGGATAGAGTACAAAAGGAAAGCAAGCGATATAGCAATGGCTGGGGCAACGAGTCATTGGAACTTAGATTTCAGTAGGTCAGGTCCACATTGGCTCCTTCGTTTTAATTTGAGAAGCGCTTGTGTAATCTCTTCAGATACCAGGACAAATGTAAAATTGTGGGCAGTGTTGGGAGAGGGTGGGGATATAGGTGTTTTCCCAGATTGAGCCTCATGTTTGTAGCTTGGGTTGCACTTTGCTAATAGAGAAGTAGCACAGCCCACAAAGTATTCAATGAATGTATTTGCAATGTCAGTTGGATTTGTCAGAGAAATATAATCCTTTTTGATATTAGATGGCTGTTAGGGGCTAGAAGACTGGAATATATTGTTGATGACCTTCCAGAAGTTAGCTGGATTTGATGTATTCTGGTGAAGATTGTCAGAGTAATATTGAGCTTTTGCGATCGTATAGAAAAAGGTGGGGAAGTACTGCCCCTTTAATGCAGCAAGCTGTGATCATGTCTGGGTTATCTTTCCTTACCCTAGTGGCTCTGCGAAGGGTCCTGTAACTACTAAATTAACCCTTGTATCTCATGCAGAACCCCCTCCCAGTTCAGCACTGGTTTGAAACGTACGAATATGGCCACCGGAATCACCAATAACGTCACTGTTTTATACAGGAGACCCCGATGCCTTTAAAAAAAAAAAAATTCTTGGAATTAACAAATTAATGTTAATTTTACCGGCTACTGGGAGGTTCCCTGAAACTCTTCAAGGCAACCAAGTCCATTATTTGTCAGGGTATTTTTTTAGTTGATATTGAGACAGGAGGCTAAAATAACACAGGAAATCCACAGTCTAACATGATGACTTGCAGCCATTTTGTAACTGTACTTGCCCTCATGCACATCAATCAGTTCATCTGCGTCAATGTTGGCTTTTGATTTTCCAGAATAGGGATGAGCAGGAGAGGCAAGGAGCATGGTAAGGCGGGCAGATACTGTGTGTTGTGGTACCTGTTGTTTCAAGAGATGAAGTATCAGAGGTCTTTGGTATTCATACATGTACATACATTCTCAGTAGGAGATGGATGCTTTTATTTGGGAAAATGACCTTGGTGGTTTTTTTTTTTTTTTTGTTTGTTTTTTAATCTGTCCAATTCTAGAAATAAAAAGGTTCATCTTCTAAATTGGGATTTTCAGAGGCACGTGGGGAAGTCCTGGAAAATTGTGCCTCCTAACCCTCTGTCATCTCAAAGTCCATATTCACCGTGCTTGTATTCTCCCAAGCAGGTCGCACTACAAGCATGCTACATTTAGCCACTTGGGCTGTTTCCTCTGAAAATCGCCATAGACTTAGTGGGTATTTTTGGCCGAATATAGTCCGAATGGGCCCTTTGGGGTGTATAGAATTACCCCATTATACAACGTTCCAAAGGGACGCTTGCCATATAGTGTACATCTCTCCAGGTGATGGGACCATATGATTTCAAGATCTAACATATCCAGCCTTATCCTTGATAACTGAAATAAACATTGGATGTGAACAGTGTTTTCGTTCAGGGGTGTGCAAACTTTGCAGCTGCGCCTCCACTCCCCCCCCCCCCCTGGTGTTCGCACGTCCCCTTACCTGCATTCCCTGTGTCTCATGATGCTGCTGGGTCCTGTGACGCCACGTTGCCATGATGACGTGTCAGCAGACGTCTGAATCTCGGTAAGTAATGGGTTGCAAAGGCCTCACGCGATCCCCCGGTTTAATTTAATTTAAATGCTGTGGGGAACAGCGCGGAGCCTCTGCAACAACCACGCCCCCTACAAAAATCTCCCGCCCCACCGATGTTCTGCTCTGCCCTTTACACTTTACTTTTTTGTTCAGCTGTTCTTTCAGTATTGAATACCCATTTGCCTTTGACTTTTTTTTTGTTTGTTTAAAAAACATGTTGCTTGCATAATGCACTGAATGCCTAACTTAGCATTTCTGGAGTTACTGTACTATATAAATCTAATCGAGGATGTGTTGTTTTTTTAAACATTTTATTTCACCTAATTCAATGTTTCAAGCCTTCTAAAAACAAAGGGGTTATGGCAGCAGATTGTCATGCTCAAAATATATATTTGGTTATCCGTGCCTTGTTCAGTGTGTGGATTTTGTGTGCAATCCAAGCAATATCTTACAGGGGTTTTTTTTTTATATATATATATTTTTTTTAATTAGTTCTGTAGTATTAGATAACTTACTACTTTTTTTTAAATTTTTTTTTAAATTCAGCTCTTCATGCCATTTTTAATGAGTTAATATACTGAGCATCATTTGATTTCTATAGCAGACTTTAGCCACCTCCACAGCAGTGCAAGATCTTTGTAACCCTTTCTTGATTGTGATAAGTTGTTACCAATATTCCCAGCAGTTTGAGCAGCAAACTATAACAATAGATAATGTTACCGTGGTTATATATGATTACATTTGTAGCTGCTGAGTTACACTGACGGATTGATTTGAAACTGAAAGACAGTCATTTAGTGAACCCTGGGAAGCAGGATCATTACTGACCGATCACAGAAGGACAAATTGGTCAGCAGCTTAGTTAATTAGTTTTCAATAAATGTAATCATGGTATATATATATATGTCTGTGGGTGAGTTTACTGGCTATGCATCTTAACCCTGGCTGTGCTCAAAGCTGTGACCATGCAGCAAGCTTAAGCCTACAGGGAACCATGTTAAAATGGTTTTGAAGCAAAAGGTTGCACTGTGTGCTCATTTGCATGTCATTTCCCAGAATCCCTTGCTGCAGTGGAAGTGCTGTATGCTGGGTGATAATGGGGAAAGGCGGGGTTGCAGACCTGTCAAAGACATGCAAATGAGCATACAGTAATATTTCCATTTGCTATACAGTATGCTTTGCTGTGGAGGGTTTTTGTCACTTTTTTTTTATCCACCGTAACTTGTGTGTGTATTAAAAATCTATATATATATTAAAAATCTAAATGTATGTATGTATGTATGTATATATGTGTGATATATAATATATGGGGGGGGGGGTAGATGGGTTACATACATATATATTTATATCTATATATATATATTTAATATATATTAATATATATGTATATGTATGTATAGATATAAATATATATGTATGTAACCCATCTACCCCCCCCCCTTTACCCGGTCGCAGATCGGACCCCTGGGGCGTACTGTCGTCTGGCTACATATATCTGGGTGGTGCATACCTGCTAGCAACAGGAGGGCCTGAGTCTCCCGCGATGGTATGGGGGACAACGGGGACAGGTTTCTGGGGTTCTTGCCTTCATTTCTTAGTGGTGATACAACGCCTTCATCTCTGGCAAGCCCTATCAGGGTAGGGTGAAATCCTTCCAGAGAACCCCTTGATGGAGCGAGAGATTTCAGTCTCACTCAAGTCTTTTATAAAAGTAGCAACAGTTCCTTTATTGTACACAGCAGCAGCAGAAATCAGGTACAGCAGATCTTCTTTCTCCAGACTGTACCCCTTCAGGATGGTCTGGGGGCTTCCAGTTGTTCCCTGCCACCACCCCAAGTCACAGGCACTCAGGGTGGGGCCAACTCTTCCCTCACCCCCTAGGCAGGGTGAGGGGCACTGGTCCACCACAGCTCTATAAGCTCTACTCGGGTCTGGCCTGAGCTCCTCCAAATGTGATGCATAACTCTCCAACTCTGAGCTCTCCTGGAACACACACTTTCCCAGGACAAAACTCAACTAACTGTCACTGACAGGAACAGGCAAGACTAACTTTAGACAGCCCTGCCCCTCATGATGTCAGCAGACCCCTCCCCTGTGTCTCTTGCCTTAGACACAGAGTCAGGTGGCCTACCTTCACCACTCAAGGCAGGGCTTGAGGTGGGGGAAACCCATGATAACTACTGGCAGCCTGCCCTTAAGAGGACTTACACCAGTAGGAGGAAAGACATATAGCCCAATTTCTTACCAGGGCTACATATATATTAAAAATCTATAGGATAAAGGAGACTTTTGGTTTACATCCTTTGATCAAATAATGCCAAGCCTGGTAACCATGTCAAGGTAAGTCTCTTTATCTATCTATCTCTCTATCTCTCTATCTCCATCACAAGGGCTGGCACTCATGTCCCTAGTTTCACTGAACATAATACCATGCTTGTCTACCACTGATCCCATCTGCTGCTCTCTGTGAGACTATTGTGATCAGACTGGAAGAGAAAGATTTCCTCCTATTCCTGTCCCCACAGTGCATGTTGGACCCTGTGATCTTTGCAGTAAGTAGTCATTGCATGACCCTGGAGCTGACCCATCCGAAATGTCCTCTTTGTATTGGTAGGGAGGACGTGCCCCAAGTGTTTGTGCGGCTTTGCGATGCCAGTGTGAAGTGCATACACAGCAGCCTCGGCAGTGCACATGGAGACCAGCAAGACATGCCTGATAGCAGCAAACCTGCGGAGTCCTGTGTGCAGATGGTCTGGTAATAAGCCCTGTTTAGTTCATGGTGTGGCATTAGTGGGAAGAAGTCTGTCAGGCCACAGTTATGTAAGAGCTGTAACTTTCATATGATCTGTTATTGTTTGGAATGACTTACCGCCAGCGGGTTCATTGCCACTTTAACCCTGCTTCTACCAATCGTAAAACTCTAAATAAAAATGGGTAGCATTGCTGAAGATGGCAGCAAAATGATTGACTTTAGTGGGGGTAAAAAATGAACTTGGGGGAAAAAAAATAATTACACCTGGAGAAACCAGTTCATGGCCCTTTTGCCTCTCAGAGGTTACTGCTGCTCACACACTTGGATAACAGCTGATGCCAGTGAAATAATAAGCAAGTGAATACGTACTTAAAAAAAGATGACGTAACAGATCAGCACAAGCACCATTTGATTATTTATTTTAAAGTGTGGGCTGGTTGAATTGCTGCTTTTAGGCTGCAGCGCCGACCGCGCCCATGCTTGGAGAGCGGTGACGTCACCAGCTCTCCAAGCATGAGTGCCGGGTGTCCTGGCTATGTTGCAAGCGCGCGCAGGGGCGGGGGGGGCATTGGGGTCTTGTTGAGCGCGCTTCAAACTCACTTTTTTTTGTCTCCCCACGCACCAAGCTTGGGAGAGCGTGGTGTGCCCGCGCACAGCGTGAGCAGGGACGTGACAATTTAAATTGCACAAACTAAACTCGGCAAGCGCCGCACGCTGAGCGCAAGCGTGGCCGCAGCCTTAGCGCCTTCAGCAGACCAGTCGGCTCCTATTTAAGTTCTAGGATTTGTAGCACCTTACACTGGTATGGGAATATCCCCATGTGCCGCTGAGCTTGTGAAGACTGCGGTCCGAACAGGGTCAGTACTGTATTTGGAGGACAATAACACACGTGTCATTTTTATAAACTTGTCTTTTTTTATTCCTATATTGCTTACCTTCTTTTTGATGTCTTTGCATTACATAGATATTTGCTTGTAGTTTGAGTAGTGTATTACAACTAATAACTTCGCCCAGAAAGAGTTGTGTGTTTGTTTTTTATTTCAAAGCTGTTGTATCTGAAAGAAAAAGCTGATCTTTATAGAAACTTTGTACATCTCTACTGTGTAGGCTTGGAAAGCAGATAAAACAACAATTAACAGACCTGAAGACTGATCTGAACATAAGTAAGTAGTAATGACTAGTGGCATTTGTGGAATATATATACTGTATTTAGCATAAAAGCTTTTGGAAGGGATTTTTTAAATGTGTTTGTTAAATTGTACAAATAAAACTTGACAAGACAAAGCTACAGCTATATGTCAAACCTGTATATGCAGAAGGGTTTGTGTTTTGCGGCTGGCTGCATAAGCAGAGCAGGAAGGTGAAGGCTCATATATTGTTTAGCACCTGGCAACAGAGGAGACCTGGCAGCCAGTCTATTCAATTGAATGAGCTGTAAAGTGTTTCCCATCGCTGGAAAGTCTTATGGCATAGCACTGCTTAGTAAGTATAGCCCTAAATCCTATTTGTATAACACAAGATTTCTTTTATTTCGTATTTTTAGGAAGCTTTTCCAAAGAAAATATCGATAGCTCCTTAAATGTGAGGTAAAATTTTTTTTTTTTTTGTCGATTTTTGTTTATTTTCATGCTTCTAAATCGTGTGTGTGTGTTCTCAATCTGTGAAGGCACTCTCATCTATTGTAAAAGTTGGGGTGCAGCAGATGGCAACAACATATTTGCGGAAATGTAAATAAAGATGCAAAAACCCTATGCAAAAAAATTATATATGATATGATATATATTATATATATATATATATTATATATAATAATGAGATTGATTATTTTTTTTATGCAGCACATACCTGTCTTCTAAACATACTCTGTATCAGACTTGAAAATTGTAACGTTCCGTTTAGAACGGAGTGGTGTTCCGTGAGGAATAAAGAAATGGCCATTGCAAGGTAACTAACCATCCATACTTTTCAATGTCATCAAGATTGCCAGAGTCAATAAATCGTTTTTAGTAGTGTGCGTGTATTTGCCCGGGTGAGTTTATTTGGACCTTCTGTACGTGACAAATCCATATGCCATGTACCGCACTTTATCATTGTATAATGCTTTCATTCAGATCCAGAACACAATATAACAGGTCAGCTGGGCAACAAGGTCAACAATTTCAGTATGTGTGTTATTAAAAGGGGGGGGGGGGAGGGGAATTTTAAATATTGTACGTTCCCCAGTACAGGGTTAGAGCTTTATTACATAAACGTTAGAGCGACCATTCAGCTGTTTTAAGACGAAATTCCCTACTGACTTAAACGTTCTGAACAGCTATTTCGGTGTATACCGAATAAGGCCTGTTGAAGGAACAACACAATGATACACTGGAGTGTCTGAATATAGGCTTTTTATTTAGCCTAAGAAAAAGTGGAACAAAACAGAGCTTATCATTCAGCATATAAACGGTTAACAAAACATCAGTCCTTGATAACGGCTTTGCTCTTTTCCCAGCAAGGGAAGTTCGATTCCAGTATGCACAAGCGTTTCAATATCAACAGACCTGATCAGGGCTTCTACTACCTCTGCAGAGCTCCAGCCTGTCTCCCTTGGTCAGACAGGCGCTTCAGTCACAGGGCAGTTGCCGCTCTAATCACAGACAGCCCATAGGGACTAGAGTTCGTTCCGCTCGCTTCTCTCACCTTCTCTCCACTGTATCTCTACTTATTCTAATCGCTCAACGTATGCCTCGCTTTCATCTCTAAGCCGTGATACTCTCTCCTCGTCAGCTCCCTAATGATACAGGTGTGATCTGCCCTAATTAACTTGGCTTGCTATGTTAATTAGTGCGCTGCTGGACTCAGCAGCTACACCTGTTCCCAGGCACAGCTTGTCCATCAGGTGTATATAAAGAAAAAAACAGGGGAAGCGCTATTTAGTTGGGATCAGGCCCTCAGCAGCCATTGTTATGTATAAACCACATATAAAACATAGCATAAAATTAGGCAGAATGATACACAAAAAGATATTATACTAAAATGGAGCAGAACAGCTCTGCCAGTTGGAGATGTCCAGGTGACTGTAAGTGCAAATTAATGCCCCCTGTCTGATGTGACAGGACTAGGCGGCAAGGGACGGACTTTGAGAGGATAAATCCAGAGTGGTAGCTGGGATGGAAAGCGCTACCAACTGTGCAGGTAATGAAGTGTGTAGAAATGGGAAGGTGCCGTAGGCATCAAATATGGAAAAAGCTCACCCAGACTTCAAACTCTTTGCGCTGGTGGCTCCTTTTGTTTCCTCCTTCACAGCCTCGCTGCAGAAACTCCGCTGCACAGCTCTCCTGGGCTTGCACACCAGGGATGGAACTACTCACAGGGCGCTGGGTTTCCGGGTATGACGTCACGGCCGGACGTGACGCATCAACCCTTCCCGGCTGTGCCTGGAGCTGCCGCAGCACACAGGGGCCGAGAGCCGAATTTCACACACCTCACACAGCTTCAAAGTTCCACAGCCTCCGCAGTACACTCTCCAAGGGACTCCACGTTAGACCACCAGGACTGGGGCAATGAGACAGGGATGCACAAGAGCTGCAACCCCTCTAGACTCCTCCTCCTACGCGTTTCAGAGTGTATATACCCTGCTACAAAGCCCTTATGATGATTGGTTGTTATTTTAAACTTGGTATTGTGAAACCACCTTGATTCATTGCTGTTTCATAATGTGACCTAGAAATTAGGGCACAAGTCACGTTGTTGCTCTCACTGTTTACAAAGGATGAGCTATAGAGGTGTCTGCACGATCACTTTGTTGGTGATCAGCACGACTAGTGTCTTCTTCCTTGTATATCAACATATAATAAGCATGACCCTGTGTCTATCCCTTCTGTGCTTCCCGAAGGCATCAGTTACCAACAACTCTTCTAAAGCTGGAATCCTAAATTTAACCCTTAATAACAATATCCTACTTTAAAAAAAATATATTTATTTATTCCACAAAAGGGACGTGATAAAAAATCCACTTATTAGCCCTCCATGAAAACAGAGAGGAACTTTATAGCCTTGATCTGATCACATTCCAATGCTCCGCACAGCAAAAGCTGCCGTAACCAAATGGCAGTGATGTCAAAAAAGTGTCTCCCACATGTTTTGTGTTCATGGGAAGTCACATTTGTGTGTTCTGGTGATAGAGGGATGATAGAACATTGCAAAGATCAGATATTTTTTTTCACCTTTGATCCTTAATTAATAGTCCCAGTAGTTTATTGCCACCTGTACCAAGTAAAGAAGGCGTATTCTTCATCCTTGTGTGTGTGCGTGTGTGTGTACTCATTTATTTCGCATGGGGCGGTAAAGTTACATAGTTACATAGTACATGAGGTTGAAAAAAGACATACGTCCATCAAGTTCAACCTATGCTAAATTTAGACAACATATACTTTATCTTATATCTATACTTACTTATTTATCCAGAGGAAGGCAGACAAAAAACCCCATTAAGGGGGAAAATTAATTCCTTCCTGACTCCAAGAATTGGCAATCGGATTACTCCCTGGATCAACATCCTTCCCATGTATACTTATTTGGTATATCCCTATATACTTTTCCCATCTAAAAAGATGTCCAACCTTTTTTTTTTTAACAAATCTATTGTATCTGCCATCACAGTCTCCATGGGTAATGAATTCCACATTTTAACTGCCCTTACTGTAAAGAACCCTTTCCTTTGTTGCTGGTGAAATTTCCTTTCCTCCAACCTTAAGGGCTGGCCCAGAGTCCTTTGTACTGCCCGTGGGATGAATAGTTCTTTTGAAAGCTCCTTGTATTGTCCCTGAATATATTTGTATATAGTAAACCGATGAATACAGTCTCACAGTTCCTACATTTTGTGTTTAGAATGCAGCATTCCCATGCCTTGTTGAATGTCCTGCAGAAAGATACACAAAGTAGGTAAGTGGACAATAATCATTCTCGAGTGAAGGATGTTTAGCCTCTGTCTGTACACCAGACCCAGACTTCTCTCATTCTATTGTACTTTCACTTGTACCATAGCAAATCTGTTTCTTTTGTGTAACCTTAATTTGTTCAAATCTTAAGGAGTTTACATCAGATTGACTATTTACATGGTTGTGCTTAGTGTCTCATACCTCTCCCCTCTCCTTTCCTCTTCCTTCTCTCGTCCTTCTCATCTCTTGTAATCCCAAAGGGTGTGTGTATGTACAGTTGTGTGAAAAAGAAAGTACACCTTCTTGGAATGCTATGGTTTTACATATCAGGACATAATAACAATTATCTGTTCCTTAGCAGGACTTAAAATTAGGTAAATACAACCTCAGATGAACAACAACACATGACATATTACACCGTGTCATGATTTATTTAACAAAAATAAAGCCAAACTGAAGAGGTAATGTGTGAAAAACTAAGTACACCCTTACTGCTTCTATAGGAATTAAGATGCTAAGTAGTAGACAGTAAGTAGTAGTGCTGCTAATCAAATGCCCTTTATTAATTGATCATCAGCAAGTGTGACCACCTCTATAAAAGCCGAAGTTCTAGCAGTTTGCTGGTCTGGAGCCTTCAGGTGTGTGTTAACACAATGCCAAGGAGGAAAGACATCAGCAATGATCTTAGAGAAGCAGTTGTTGCTGCCCATCAATCTGGGAAGGGGTATAAGGCCATTTCCAAACAATTTAAAGTCCATCATTCTACAGTGAGCAAGATTATTCAAAAGTGGAAAACATTCAAGACAGTTGCCAATCTTCCCAGGAGTGGACGTCCCAGCAAATTCACCCCAAGGTCAGACCGTGCAATGCTCAGAGAAATTGCAAAAAAAACAAGAGTTACATGTCAGACTCTACATTGACCCAATTTCGGCCAAGCTTTAGCTGTCGGATAGATGGCCTCACATTTGACTCTAGAATACTTTGGTATACAAAGGAGTTCATGGTCGACTCAATGACTGCAAGGTTCCCAGGTCCTGTGGATGCAAAACAAGCCCAAATCATCACCCCACCACTACCGTGCTCGACAGTTGGTATGAGGTGTTTGTGCTGATATGCTGTGTTTGGTTTTCCCCAAACGTGGCGCTGTGCATTAGGGCCAAACATCTCCACTTTGGTCTCGTCTGTCCAAAGGACATTGTTCCAGAAGGCTTGTGGTTTGTTTAGATGCAACTTTGCAAACCTAAGCCGTGCTGCCATGT
>WSYH01012437.1:0-18850 GCA_036426205.1 Ascaphus truei | reverse complement strand
TGATTAAAGGACAACATTACAATGGCCACCAAAGGTAAGTAATATTTAACACAAAATCCTGCTGTACACGTACAAGAAAGATGTTTGCAGTTAAATAGGTGCTTTTATAATTGCATGAAAATAATATGCACATGCAATGATTACATCAATTAACACACCCAAATGCAATGTTTTGCTGCAAAGTCAATGGCAGCTTCTCTAAACTTAGCAACTGGCTCCTGGTGGAGCATTACTGAACAGACGATTAATACATCAATATTTATAACACTATTCATTAATTAGGAGTGTTAACATTTCCAAAAATTCACGTGTACAAGAACATACTTGAAAGTTTGGAAACAACACAGTCTTCAGCATACATACAATAGTAATTAGATAATCTGAAGTCAACAAAACAAGGCCAAAGACATATTTTGTGAATTTTAAAATTTATTTTTTTTTGTTCTTTTTGCGAGCGAGTAACAGGCCTGCTTGTTGTCTCTTGAATTTTCCTTTTTCTTTTGCCACCAACTTTAGGTACAACAGAGCCACTTTGAGTGGCCTCTGGCACTTCACGGGCAGGGCTTGTGGCCAGTGACTCACCTACAGGGCTTTTGGGCAGTGACTGTTCACCTACGGGGCTTGTGGCCAGTGACTCACCTACAGGGCTTGTGGCCACTGACTCACCTACAGGGCTTGTGGGCAGTGATTCACCTACAGGGCTTTTGGGCAGTGATTCACCTACAGGGCTTTTGTGCAGCGATTCACCTACAGGGCTTTTGGGCAGCGATTCACCTGCAGGGCTTTTGGGCAGTGACTCACCTACAGGGCTTTTGGGTAGTGACTGTTCACGGACAGGGCTTGTGCCCACTGACACATGTGAGCAAGTTGGTAGACACTGCACAAGTGATGGTTGGTCTGTTTCATGTGTGTCTTTTGTTGTTTTTGACCAAAAACTGGTCAGTAGTAACTGCTTGTGTTTTCTTTTTGTGGCCTCCTTTGTAGGTGTCTGCTGCTGAATTTGTACAGATGGCAGCGGTAGGATGTGATCAGGAACCTGCACAGCAATGTCTGCTACTTGACCGGTAACATTTGGGCCTGGTGAATGAATATCAGATGAATGTGGTGAAAACTGACCTGCATGAACAGATCCTGGCTGTGAGGTGTTGAATTGTGGTACATTAGTCATTCTCCAGTAATTAGCTTGTGTTTGCTGAACAACTAATGCTTCGAATGAGGTGTTGATTTTTTGCAACTGTTTAGGCACTTCAATGAAGACTCTGTGGAGATGTGCCAATTGTGAAACTGTTTCTTCCTGCAGTGCAATCATCCTTTCCAGCACTGTCATCAGGTCAGAATGGCGACGATTTTCTGCTTCCACAATTTTTCCCTCAGAAGCTACAATTGCATCATATGTGGTATTTGCTGGACGTTTTGGCGGTAAAACAGTTTCAATTGGAACCTCTTCATGGTCACTTGCTTGTATTTGTGTGTCTATGGCGGCGGCGGCGGCATCATCATCATCATCATCATCATCATCATCATCATCATCAAAATCCTCTTCATCATGTTCTACAAATAAATGTACACATTATTAAATGGCATGTTAATCTCTGCTGTGTTACTATGTAATTGTACTGTGTCATAAGTAACAACTAACATGTTTCCATACGTTTTATAACCTCACATTAAAAACTACCTTGACTTAAGAATAATGTTTGGACTCAGTATGAAATATGAGTGACTGAAAACTTGCTGTAAACTCACAACTCCTACATGATAGTTAACATCACTAACACAATACAAGTTGCCTTACACTTCATTTTCACTGACACTAAGTAATCCTATTTAAAGAAGATGTGCAAAACAAATAATGAACATGACAACATAACATATAGAAGAGCACATATTATATGGCCACCAACTGATACACTCACCTTCTAGGTGTGTTGAGCTGGCTGACCCAGGTGAAGACACTTGTTCAGTCTCAGGTGACACATGTCCTTCAGGGGCAACTATATATAACAATAACATAAGTTTTACATTTACATGTGTAAATATTGAACAAACAGTTATTGTATGTTCTGTATTTATGAGTACCTAACAGCATCATTTCCTTAACCCAAAATGTGTGTGTGAAAGTGAACATAAATAGTTGTAATAACAATGTACATGCCTGTGTACTTAGAACTTTTGAGTTCCCTAACATAAAACATACTATGTTCCTGCAGTAATGCGTGAGGATAAATAGATAAAATTTGTACATAAAAATCATATGTTGTGTAGTGATATCAGTATCATAATGTACATAACTATCATGAGATGACCATTCACAATGGTTATCATGAAGGTGGTCATATTGCAAAAAGTGTTGTTTTTGGTAGAGGATATGTGTGGTACATTAATATAAGATGTGGCACACATGAATGTGGCTGTGACTAAACAAGACAACACATGCAGTGTGTGATAATGTGTCGTTGATAGTAGTAGTTCAACTATAGATATGAGTGAACTAATGTGTGATGTACGCTTTGATAAGTAATGAGTTGTTGGGGCATTTAGTAGCTAAAGTTAAGCTTTCAAATGAGTGTGATTAACTTCAGTTGTGCTAGTCAGGTTGTAAGAACGGTATTCCCTTCCCCAAAAAGCCTAATCAGCCACACCTTTCAATTACTTGAAACAGGTGAAAATGGTGTGAACTAAGTTGACCCTAAAATGAGGCTGCAATTAGTGTGTGTGCTGAACCCCACCCCCTCTGTTGAAGTGTATGCTGTGATGAGATATTAATTGCAGCTGCTTTAACACAATGGTAGATGAGCTAAATAGTCGTGTGCAGTTTTTAAGTTATGAAAACAATGACATAACATATGCTACGTGTGCCTCATTATGCTGTCTGTATATGAGTTAAAGCAAAAATGGACCTTTTCATAAACAACTATAGATGTGTTAGTGCAAGTGATGTTTGTAGGCCGTTGCATGCAATATATTTGATGCATGCTTAAAATAGGCAGTAATGTCATGTTTGTCGGAGTAAAATAAATAAAATACACAATAATATTATACATATTTATGTTCTGTACCTGTAGCTAGTAATAATTTCTCATTAACATGTGTTACACATGTGTACTACCCTGTTGTTCCCCATCTTCGCCCACCATCAATTGCTTCCACTGCAGCAATGCATTTTGGGAATTCACATGTAAATGAGCACGCAATGGCACGTGCTATATTAGTTACTGCTTTTAGTAGGACTACAACATATATGTCTATTTTGAGATATATATATATACAGAATCAGACATATACATATATAGATGCAGGTATGCTTATATTGTGAAGACAGTATTTAAAGCAGTGTAACTAAGCAAAATAACTGTAAGCAACGACACGCCTAGTACAGTAATATTTCTCACCTGGTGGAAATTGTGAGGGGTAAATTCCTATATCACGGTCACCAGGTAAGCCTTCCACGACGACGGGAAGTAATTTTGCCCGAAGCAGCTCCTCCAATGGACTTAATATGAGACGTTGTGGTGTGGGCCCACCTCCAGTGCCAGTAGCATGCACGCGTTGGTGTTGTATTTTCTTTTTCAATTTGGACCTAATATCATCAAATCTCTTGTGACAATTCCGCTTGTCCCTCACATGATTCCCACACGCATTGACACCAATGACTATTGTGTCCCACATTTCTTTTCTGCTTGCTGAATTTGTCCGCCCTTGAAAAACATATAAAATATATGAGGTAAATGAATAATAATAGAAGCACCAGTTTCCTACACTGCTAGCTGTTCCAAGAGATAGCAAACATGCTGTTTTATGTGTAATATGTGAAGCACATGAGCATTCACTACTAAACCTATACATGTAAGCAAGGTTGCATTCATATTGTATGCAGTTATGGCAAATTGACCGCCTGTGTTTAGTTGTCCTTGTAAGGCATGATAAAAAGCTGTGTTTCCAGACTAATTAACATAGAAAGATATTCTGAACCCATATTTGCATATGAACAAAACTCAGATGACCTAGGATCACATGTATTTGAATAATAAATGTAAAGGTACACTTACCTAGTAAATGTCCATATATACTGTCATAGTGCTCCAGAATGCCAGTGACAAGAGCTGTATTTTCCTGGTCATTGAAGCGAGGATTACGTGGCTTCTCCACACGTTTCTTCCGAGCAGGTTTAGGGTCAGAGCTTGGCTGGTGCTGACTGGACTCTCCTTCTTCCAATGGAAGAGCCTCCAAAAGCTGCCCACCAGCAAGCACGCCACCACCAGACACCCCATCAGCAACTGCGCCACCAGCAGCACTCACAGCACCAGCACTCCCACTCCTAGCACCAGCACTCCCACTCCTAGCACCAGCACTCCCACTCCTAGCACCAGCACTCCCACTCCCAGCAACAGCACTCCCACTCCCAGCAACAACACTCCCACTCCCAGCAACAACACTCCCACTCCCAGCAACAGCACTCCCACTCACAGCAACAGCACTCCCACTCACAGCAACAGCACTCCCAGCAACAGCACTCCCACTCCCAGCAACAGCACTCCCACTCCCAGCACCAGCACTCCCACTCCCAGCAACACCACTCGGTGCACCAGCAACATCACTCCCCTGAACAGTACGTTCACTCCGACGCGTACTCGCACGAGTAGCACTCCCACTCCCACCAGCATCACTCTTCCCACGCTTTGCGGGCATACTTCCAGCACTCACAAAAAACAGACAACTAATGTACAGCCAATCACACGAAACACTTCCACATATAAAACAAGACAAAGATGTAAACAAAACAACAATGGACAAAGCTCACCCAATACACAACAAGTCTCTCCGTCAATATGCAAATGTTCAATCAGCCAGCTCTGTGCGTCTCTCTCTCTCTCTCACTCCCAACAACACAGAGAATGATTATCAGTACACGTTGCCTTTAAATATGGCGCGCAATCCAATACATGCTTGTTTCGCCTGATTCAGCAAGATTTGTGATTGGGCAACCTATCAGCACCCCGCCACGCACGCCGATACACCTGTGTGTGATCGGATAATCATCGTGAGAGTGGGCGGATTTGTTTTCGGGTTGATTTTGAATGTATTCGGCACTTACTGCATACGGAGAGGAAAAATCGCCATTAACATGACTAATCGGTAAGCTTGCCGATTTCACTTAATCGACGCTTACTGCATGAGGCCCCAAGTCTCAAACTTTATAAGGATTTATAATACTGGAATCATGTATTTTATGATATTTTTTCAAGCAGGACCAATTGTGCACATTGCAACTTTCAACTTGGAGATACATAGTATAATCTCATTGGTGATCCATACAAATTTGAAGTATTCATATATTGTAACTGTATTAGGGCTGACATCATAGTAAGTGTTCTTAGTTTTTACTAATGTGGCATGTGGCATAATGTAAGGATGATGTAATGACAATTGTTTATTATAATGCTATATTCAATTTGTACTTGAGGATGCCTAAAGATCCTAGTATTGGCAATGACGAAGCCTTCGGTTTCTAGTTATAAATCATTGCAAATCATTGCAATATCACCAGCAATGCCCTGCAGGCTTGTCCAGCTCTGGAAGGGTTACTTTAGATTCTATAAACTATGCACAGTAGTATTAGTTGAATCCTTCTTTTCATTTGGCTCACTTCCAGGAGTGTAGAGATTAGTAAAAGTGATGTGACACCGGTTCTGGTTTCTATGACCTGTCTATGAACACAGGAAATGGGACCATCAGTTCACATTTATCTCGGCTCATAAGAGTGCCTGAATATTTAGCATGTATTAGCACTGAAAATAAATCAACCTTGAATTGAGGTGAGACAGGGCAAGGCAACTACAGCACCCTTGTACCTTAAAAATTGGCTTTTAATGGGATATTTCCTGAACATGTATTTTGTTGCCATAGCTTTAGGGTATATAGTGGGTGATATATTTCATCTTCCTGTTAAGCCTTTTTTCATGATTGTGTCTAAGGGTCTCGGATAATGCATGTCATTCCGACATTATTCCATTAAAGAGCACAAAACCACCATTGTTGCTCCAGTAGACAGGATTTCAGGGGAGCAAATAAAAGGTGTTTAAAAAAAATACGTTTTCTAACAGTATTTCATCAATGAATACAAGGAGGAAGCATAAAGACACAAACACACAACAGGCAATGTTTAAAACATTGTTGTGCTAGATAGTCCTACGTATACATAAAGACGAGGATCGCGTCTGCACTGTGATGTTTAATAGATTTACAGTCCAGAAATGTGTTCTGTGACAGAATGTTGCTGGTACACCATACAAAATTCCAACAAACTCAATAAAGATAAGGCACCACCCAGAGTTCATATACTTCTATATTATGTTGTAAACGCAGTTACATATCAATACAGAGAGAGGCAGAAATTAATCCAGATACAGTATAAAACCGGAAACAAGCTTATGAACTTTGTGTGCCGTGCCTCATCTTTATGAAGACTAATAGTACTGAATGGTAATACCAGCTATAAAGTGCAGTGCTTTTTTTAATGGGCATTACATACTTGCACTGATGTCTTTTAAAGCAATAATCCCCCTACCCAAAAATTTTTAAAAACGTTTTTTTCTCTACAGAATAACAACTGGATGGGTCTCCTTGATCACAACCTCAGTCAACCCCCAATTCTCAAGATATGTATCTTTTTATGTACCAACGTGTTTGTGGTTCCTTTTGGTAAATCAATATGTCTGCCATCCCAGGCTCGGTCCCACAGGCCAATAGGAAGTCTTAATGTCATCAGAGCATTACATTGCAGCTTCAAATTCAACCACCATAACAACTTTGATTTTACTTTCATTCATTTGAATAAACATTTCAGATTTCAAAGTTACAGTATTTGTAAACAGATGGAACAAACTTGTTTCAAACAAGTTGTTGAGCGGGAGTGGTGGAGGATGAGGAATGGCCCTACAAGTTGTTGAGCAGGTGAGAGTGGAATGGCCCTACAAGTTGTTGAGCAGGTAGGAGTGGAATGGCCCTACAAGTTGTTGAGCAGGTGGGGGGGGAGGGGCCCTACAAGTTGTTCAGCATGGGGGGAGAGTGGATGGGATCTACCAGTTGTATGTATGTCTTTATTTATATAGCGCCATAAATGTACATAGCGCTTCACAGTAATAATACATACTGTAATCATATAAATAACAAACAATATAAATAACAGGTCATGGGAATAAGTGCTTCAGACATAAAAGTAACATTAAGGAAGAGGAGTCCCTGTTCCGAGGAGCTTACAATCTAATTGGTAGGTAGGGGAACATATAGAGACAGTAGGAGGGAATTCTAGTAAGTGCGTATGCAGGGGGTCAAGCTTTATGTATCATGTGTCCAGGATTATCCACAGTGCTATTCATATTTAAGCAAATGTGTCTTAAGGTGGATAGAGAGGGTGCTAGTCGGGTATTGAGGGGAAGGGCATTCCAGAGGTGAGGGGGCTGTGTATCTCCCACTGTGTGTGAGGTAGAAGTCCTCCCAATTGCCAATATAGGTAGATGATCCCAACTTCTGGCCAGGCACAACTTCCAGGTTCAGATCACCACGCACCCCTTCTCAGCCAGGCAGAGACAGTAGTTCCGGTCGTCTCCCCCATGATGGCGGGTCTGGGTTTAGAAAATAGTTGATAGCATTCTGCTCCTTGTGGCCACTGGTGAAAATAAAAATGCTCTTCATTTACAACAAAAAGAAGACTTTTGATTTAAGGATGAATGTAATTGTTTAAAGTAGTAGTTTCCCTAGTTGTATGTCTTTGTTTCCCTCTTTCTCCTCAGGTGCAAAGTAGGGCGTCGCCGAAGCTGAAACAAATTCATTTCAGCTCTGGAGACCAAATAGTTCCAGAGAAAAATACCGTAAAGGTAACCCTGGTACTGTTCACTCCAGGTGAAAAATATGGTGGCTTAAAACTCCCCCATTATGTGACCAATAGGAAGCCGCAATGTCATATGTTGGGGTTTCTTCTTAGCCCAGGTGACTTCAGGGATTCAAACAGCCATGAAGTATCAACGCTAGCATTCCTGGTACAATAAGTACTGCATCTCGGGAAGCAGCAGTGGGTCCTCGGAGCTGAACCGCATTAATGTCAGCTCTGGGTATCACCTGCTTCCTGAGATACTTACCAAGAATGCCAGCACCCTGCTCCCCACCTCCCCTGCTTCCCACCCATGTAAAGAAAAAGGAGGGCCTTGGGGGAGGAACTGCTGCATTAAGGAAGATTACAATTACACTGTTAAGTTGCTTGCAAATTATTTTATCTTGGAACAAGATGGGACACCCGTTCAAGGTAGCAGTCACCATTATTTATTTGTTTACTTTTTTTTATGTACTGGAAACCGAGGGGAACCCCAGAACTCATCTGCAGTCCTCCACCCCATTTCCAGATGACGTTGCAGTGTTTTATTGGCCACTGGAGCAAGGCTGACATTGGCAGCCATATTGTGTCCACCAGGGAAATAATAAAAGAATGTGGGATCAGAAGAAAACTGTCAGGATCTCAGGAACCAGGGGATCCCCGGAGTTTGGCCACAATGATTAACTCTAAAGGACACCCCAGTACAGATAATAGAAAAGAAGATGTATATATTTTTTCAATGAGCATCGAGGACTGCTGCTTCAACAGAGCACTGAACTCCTGCATGCCAAGAAGGGCCTAATTTTTATATGCTTTTAGTCAAATACAAATAAAGTCGCAGATTGCAGGCTGGCTATATACAGGAATTTGACAAACTCACATAATGAATTTGCAGCTCCACATCATCATTCCAAAAAAAGTGTTTCTATTTTAAGAAAACAACTTAATTTTTCCATTTTAGTCCTGATCAGTACGGTAGTTTTCTTCGGTCTGATGTCTCTTTCCATGACTATGTCTTATAGCAATCCAGACCCTGAGTTTGAGGTTTTGAGCAGGAACACATCTGTAACTTTTGTTCCCCCTCTTATTTTGTTTTATCTTTGCGTAACATGACCCTCACCCACACGAAAAGCTGTTTTTGTCAGCTTGACTATTATTGTGCACATAATATTAATGATATTAGTACAATATTAGCTTAATTTCCCTAAAGTTACTTGTATCGCTTGCTTCTCCATTAGTTTGGTTATCTATTCTATCAAGAATTGGATGAACAGTACAGTAGCTCTAGGTCAGTGTTTCCCATCTGTGGCGCTGGACCTCTTAGGTTGCCCAGGAGACAAAAAGAGGAACTCAGGGTGACAAAAGGGCATACACACTGGCAGACAGGGTAGCCAACAGGGTGGGTCTGCTGGGGTTGGCGTCCTGGGCCCGGAGAGTCACGGGGCCAGGCTGCCCGGGCCCCCTGTGAGGCTGTGCCCGTGTAATAATAAAAAAAAGTGTCCAAAAAAAATGCAGCGGAGTATGGCGGCGGCGCGTTCAAGTCCTCAGGATTGTTACGCAAAAAAAATTAAGCAGGACGGCGATCCCCGTGCGCCTGTGCAGAGGACTCGGCATGCATGCACATTGAAGCACGGTGGACCTGTTCCCCCCCGCTCCCAATGTGGGATGGAGGAGAAACGCAGTAGCGAGCCCGCGCCCGCCAACCCAGCTCCCCTCACGCCAGCCTCCTCGCAACCAAGCTCCCCTCGTGCCAGCCACGGCGACCAGGGGCCGGGGAGGAGGGAACTAAATGCTCCCGTGTGAATTAGCCCACCAGTCTTGCCTCCCCCCAAGTAACCTCCTACGCTCCCCCCAGAGCCTACCTCCCGCCCCCCCCCCCCCCCACCAGCTGTGGAGATCGGGGCCGGGGGGAGGAAGCAAGGCAAAAACAATGGAAGAAAAACTTCCTCTGAGGCGTCTGGCAGGCAGGGAAGCAAGAAGCAGCACCCAGTCAACATCATCCAGGCAGTCACCCACCCAAGGCAGTCACCCACACACCCAGGCAGTCAGTCACTCACTCACCCAGACAGTCACTCACCCACCCACCCAGCCAAGTCACACACCCAAGCACATCAAGGGCAAGTCACCCACCCACCAAGACAGTCACCCACACACCCAGGCTGTCAAGGCAATCAACCACCCACCCAGGCAGTCAGTCACCCACCCAGGCAGTCAGTCAATCACCCACATGCCTTCCATCTCACCTCCGAAACCAGTTCCACCGTCTGCCAATTGAAACCCCATCCCTCCGGCCGGTTGAAGACTCCTCCCCCCCCGGCCGGTTGTAGGCTCCCCCGGCCGGTTGTAGGCTCCCCCAGCCGGTTGAAGGGTGGGTTGGTTGAAGGCTTCCCCCTCCCTGCTGGTTGAAGCCTCCCCCCGTGGGTCGGATGAAAGCCCCCTCACTGACCGAACAAAAGCCCCCACCGCGGACCGGTTGAAGCGAGTACTGTAATTCATTTTAGTCCCATACTGTACTTTAACCCTTAGGTCCATAGTTAACACTCCCAGGCTCATACATAACCCCCCCCCCCCCCGGCCCATACTTAACCCCCCCTAAGGCCCATACTTAACCACTCCCCCCCATGCCCATACTGAATAAAGGCCTTTTGTCACATTGGATGTAGCATTGGGTATCTTTGTCTTTTGTTGAAAATATTAAAATAAACAGATTGCATTGTAATATTTTTTTTCCATATTACAATAATAAGAAAACAGATAAGTAAAAGTTGCGCGCTACAAAATATTTTTTAATGGTACTGTAGATGCGCTATGGGTTTGGGGGGTGGGGTGCCCTGCTCCTTTCATTTGCCCTGGGCCCCATGATTTCTGTTGGTGGCCCTGCTGGAAGATGCAGAGAGTGCCAAATGGCAGAGAGCCAGGAGGGCAAAGAGAAACAAGACAGTGCTCTATATTAATAATCAAATTAATATATTCTACTAAGTGACATTTTTTATTGTTATAATAATTAATTTCAGGGGTGTAATATCCAAATTAATATCTGTTTGAAGGTGGTCCCAACCCAAAATCCATTATTATTATTTTTGTTCATATTAATGACTCCACTTTCTTCATGTCTCTAAACAATGATGGCAGTTGTTGAAGGTTATTTCTTAGATGTTTAGGGAAGTGCAGGAACAATATCTGCAGTACTGTATGATGATAATACAAGTACAGTATGAACTAAAGGATTTTCCTTAGTTGCACACAACAAAATCTCAGAATTGGATAATAATAATAAAAAAATTAAAAAAAAACGTGGTTAAAGCTGTCCAAATTGGGGGGAAATTTTTTTGTCATTGAAAAAATCCACATAATTAGATAGCAAACAGAATATTTATAGAGTAAAACAATAACCACTTTGCATAGCCGTTTGATTTTTTTTGCAGATCTTTATATTAATTCACACAAAATGAATAATTCTCTAAATCTGTGGTGAAAACCCACAAATGGTGGAAGAGAAAGAAATATCCATGACAATGTAAAAAATCTGCAGAACTTCAGTGGAAGCAGAAATACCTGTTTTTGTCCAGTGTTACCTAATTTCCATTTTTCAAGCAAACATATTGTTAACATCACGTAAACACCACAGGCCCAGATGCACGAAGCTCCGTTAGCCTAGTTAATGTTATCCAAAATTAGCATTACGTTAATCCTAACGCCTACGCACTAAAAGAATAACGTTACGATAACTTACAGTTAACCACAGAAATAACATATTGATACATTTCTATGGACACTACGGTAACACATATGCAAATAAGATGCTAATGACCCGTCAGCCTAACATCGCAGATCAGTTCAAATCCATTAAGGTTAGTGCAGGGAAATAACACGACGATAAATAGGTCACACCTAAATGTGCTGTGAATCACAACCAGACCATGATTATCCTTTATTTCAGCCAATAGGCTATAATGACAATGGGATGTAAAAAGTGGTACCCGAATATATATATTTCCATTGAAATAGTTATAAGCATCGGACCAAGATATATATATATTAACAATTATATACCATTCAGAAATACAGTACATGGAGTGCATCTGATAAGGTATAATTTAGGTTATGTAATAAACTGTGTAATGTATTTATTTGTTTAAAATTAATGTAGGATATGTTTCTAACAGTTATTATGATATATTATATATTGTACACTAACTAAATGATGTGTGCATAATGACATTACAACTAATTATTGGAATAATTACAAAGAGACGGAAATACTTAACTGAACATTTATTGATGATCATAATTAAAGCACTGCAGCTGAAAAATAACCAGATGAAACCTTTTTTTTAATGACCTCTTTTTCTTTTTTCCAGCTGAAGAAACAGGCCTCCCACTCCTTGTAACAACTTGACCCAGTTGTAACCCAGGTGGACTAGGACAGGTAGGTGGATGAGTAGGTGGAGGAACAATGGGACTGGCAAACATCAGAAAAACCCCAGAGGTAGCCAGTGAGTCACTAGATGCAGCAGGTGTCGACATAGTCTGTGCTGTTCAAATGTTCTCAGATGCATGCTGCACTGCCCAGGTGAGCCCATTGATAGAACCGTCAGCAGGGCTAAACTGTTGGTCACATTAGTCGCTTGCTGACACATCAGTTGGATCATGGTGCAGAAATTGTAATTCCGCAAAACATTTGTAAGATCATTATGAATCCTACTATAGACAGAACGTTGCATGCACTTCAACTGATTCTGGCACTGTAGGATGGCCTGTTCATAGTGCTCCCGTGAACCATCTACAGGGGCTTGGGGAGCTCTTGAAGGAGCAGGTGACAGAGCTGGTAGTCTTGCAAGTGTTGGACCTGGTGGTGCAGCAGATGATGGACCTGGTGGTGCAGCAGGCGATAAACCTGGTGGTGCAGCAGACGATTGACCTGGTGGTGCAGCAGGTGATGGACCTGGTGGTACAGCAAGTGATGGACCTGGTGTTGCAGAAGGTGATGGACCTGGTGGTGCAGCAGGTGATGGACCTGGTGGTGCAGCAGGCGATGGACCTGGTGATGCAGCAGGTGATGGACCTGGTAGTACAGCAGGCGATGGACCTGGAGCTATATAACCTTATGGAACCTCCAAGAGGGTTATTATCACTGTTTCCTCCTCTTCCACCTCTTCAACAGTAGTTTCTTGCAAGGAGGTTTCCAGCTCCATAGATGCCTGTCTGCTTGATGGTCCTTCAGAAAATGTAAAAAATATAGAGAAATTAAGTACTATAGTGCTTAGGTACTGTAGGCGGACGCTCACAGAGGTATGCAAGGGAGACTGGTTATGGTGAAATTAAATAAGGCTTTTATTGCGCCTGTTTCCTTAACATCAGGAAACCATCCAAACAAGGGGTAAACAAAGCTTCAATTCACTTGGGAGTATTTCTAGTGAAATACTAAAAAGTCCACAACTCCCTTTAGATAAGCATGTCTCCCAGCCCCAAACATATAGCATGAAATGAACAGATATAAAAAGTGTTATAAATGAAAGTCTTATCTGTTAGCTGGGCTGCTGTAGGGGAAGCTTCTCTGCTCTCTTGGAACCGCACCTTTGTGTGCACAGGAAATGTCAGGCTCCAAGTTAAAATCTTGTCCCCTTTGTCTTGTGGTCAGCTTGTCGCTCAAGACATCTGTCCTTCCTTGGTTCAGCCCAGTTGTGGACTAAGGAATCTCTGCTCTGTCTCCAAGTTCAGCTCAGGTGTGAGCTAAGGAGTCTCACTTCCTGTCTCAAAAGACAGGCTTTTCTAAGCAATCTAATCAGGCAGGTGGTGTTTGTTAATTGACTACCAGCAGTTAACCACCACATTTCTGGATTAGCGGCACAGTACCTGAACAGGAATAACTCCCCTGTTACAGGTACGTATAACAAAATCGCTATAGCGTGTCATGTTAACAAACATCCATTTCTGAACATGTTAAGATCCTTTAACCAAGTTTAATAATATTATTATATAAGTATTATTTTCCATACTAGTTAAAATAGTGTGTTCCTGTGATATAATAGGGACTATTTAATATTCCAAGAACCCTTTCCTTTGTTGCTGGTGAAATTTCCTTTCCTCCAACCTTAAGGGATGGCCCGAGTCCTTTGTACTGCCCGTGGGATGAATAGTTCTTTTGAAAGCTCCTTGTATTGTCCCTGAATATATTTGTATATAGTTTTCATATCCCCTCTTAGACGCCTCTTTTCTAATGTAAATAAATCTAATTTAGCTAGCCTCTCCTCATAAGTTAGAATGTCCATCCCCTTTATTAATTTGGTGGCTCTTCTCTGCACTCTCTCTAGTTCCATAATGTCTTTTCTTAGGATTGGTGCCCAAAATTGTACTCCATATTCAAGGTGTGGTCTTACTAATGCTTTGTAAAGGGGCATAATTATGTTTTCTTCCCTTCCATCCATTGCCCGTTTGATACAAGATAAGATCTTGTTTGCCTTTGCAGCTACTTCAAGACATTGGGCACTATTGCTAAGCCTGCTGGCTACAAGCACTCCTAAATCCTTCTCCATCAAGGATTCCCCCAATATATCTCCATTTAATTTGTAAGTCGCCTTTTTATTCTTGTATCCCAAATGCATAACCTTACATTTATCTGTATTATACCTCATCTGCCATTTACCTGCCCACGTTTTCAGTCTCTCCAAGACCTTCAGAAGAGAAATTACATCCTGCTCTGATTCTATTACCTTACACAATTTAGTATCATCAGCAAAGATGGAGACTTTGCTCTCGATCCCAAACTCAAGGCCATTAATAAACAAGTTAAAAAGCAGGGGTCCCAGTACCGATCCCTGAGGTACTCCACTCACGACTTTAGCCCAACCTGAAAAAGTTCCATTTATGACAACCCTCTGTTGTCTGTCCTTTTACCAGTTTTCAATCCAGGTGCATATATTATTACTGAGTCCAACTTTCTTTATTTTGTACACCAACCTCTTGTGTGAAACCGTATCAAAAGCCTTTGCAAAATCTAAGTAGACCACATCAACAGCATTACCCTGGTCTAGATTCCTACTTACCTCCTCAAAGAAACAAATAAGGTTAGTTTGGCAAGATCTATCCTTCATAAATCCATGCTGACTATTACTAATAATTTTATTTTCCATTAGGTATTCCTGAATATTATCCTGTATTAAACCTTCAAGTAGTTTCCCTAATATTGAAGTCAGGCTTACAGGTCTGTAATTTCCCGGTTGTAATCTAGCTCCCTTTTTAAATATAGGCACCACATCTGCTTTACGCCAATCTTGTGGTACTGAGCCTGTGGAAATGGAGTCCTTGAATATTAAATATAATGGTTTTGCTATTACTAAGCTTAACTCCTTGAGAACTCTTGGATGTATGCCATCGGGGCCAGGTGCCTTATTAACTTTAATTTTTTCAAGTCGCTTATGAACTTCTTCCTCAGTTAACCAATTGTTCATTAATATGGAGGTTGTGGCTTCCTCCTGTGGCACTATTATTGAACTTGATTCTTCCCTGGTAAACACAGAGGCAAATAATTTGTTTAATACCTCAGCTTTTTCCTTATCTCCAATAATCGCCTACCAATCTCACACTGAAAGGGTCCTATATTTTCTTTTCTCATTTTTTGTTATTAAGGTACTTAAAGAATTTTTTAGGGTTGACCTTACTTTCTATTGCAATCCTTTTTTCATTATTCCTTTTTGCTAATTTGATTGCCCTTTTGCAATTTTTGTTACATTCCTTATAATTCTGATATGATGTCTCCGTCCCTTCTGACTTAAAGAATCTAAACGCCTTCCTCTTCTTGTCCATTTCCTCCCCTACCTGTTTATTTAGCCACATTGGTTTTGACTTATTTCTTTTATACTTATTACCCAAGGGTATACACTGATAAGTGTGCTTTTCTAACAATGTTTTAAAGACTGCCCATTTATCTTCTACATTTTTTCCTGCAAAAACATCATCCCATTGTATTACTACTAGATTAGACCTCAGTTTATTAAAATCTGCCTTTCCAAAGTTGAAGGTCTTTGTTGAACCCAAGTAATCTGTTTTTTGATACTTTATTTCAAATGAGACCATGTTATGATCACTGTTACCCAAATGTTCCAGGACTTGAATATTTGTTATTACTTCTACATTGTGTAATATGACCAAATCCAGAACTGCCCCTCTCCTGGTTGGTTCCTCAATAATTTGGGTCATATAATTGTCTTTAAGCACCCCCAAAAACCTGTTCACTTTTGTTGTAACGCTAATCTCATTGCCCCAGTCTATGTCTGGATAATTAAAATCCCCCATTATGCAAACATGACCCAGTTTTGATGCCCTCTCCATTTGCAAAAGTATTTTAGCTTCCTCAATCTCATAGATATTTGGTGGTTTATAGCATATTCCCACAAACGTTTTCTTTATACTTTTACCTCCACTGCTAATTTCTATCCACAAAGTCTCTACATTTTCATCATTCCCTTCATAGACATCATCCTTTATAATAGGTTTTAGATCCGGTTTAACATATAAACATACTCCACCTCCCCTTCTATTTGTTTGATCCTTCCGAAAAAGAGAATAACCCTCTAAATTAACTGTCCAGTCATGAGTTTCATCCCACCATGTTTCAGTAATGCCTATGATATCATACTGCTCCCTTGCAGCTATTAATTCAAGCTCCCCATTTTATCTGTCTGGCTTCTTGCATTAGCAAGCATGCATTTCAGTTTTTTTTCAGCCTGTACTATTATCTTATCTGCTCCTTCCTTTCTGCGCCCACTTTGTTTAGTCTTTAGAAGTTTTCTAGTATTATCTATATTTACTATGGGTGTCTCACTACTTTTCAAACTTGCACTTGCCCCCATTCTACCTCCATACCACCTTGTATCCTCATCTATTCCATTTAGTTCATTATCTGTTTCATTCCCCTCCCCCCTCCATCCTAGTTTAAAATCTCCTCCAACCTTTTTAGCATTCTCCCCTCTACAGTAGCACAGAAGATCCCTCTTCATTGAGGTGCAATCCGTTCCTAGAATATAGATGGCACCTCTCAGAAAAGGAGTCCCAGTGCTCTAAAAATCCAAACCCCTCCTTCCTGCACCACTTTCTTAGCCATGCATTAACCTCATTGATCTCTGACTGTCTCCCTGCGGTAGCGCATGGCACTGGTAGTATTTCAGAAAATACTACCTTGGAGGTCCTTGCCTTAAGCTTTTGGCCTAGATCCCTGTAATCATTTTTAGGACCCTCCATCTTTCTCTAACTTTGTCATTGATGCCAACATGTACCAAGACCGCCGGGTTAATCCCAGCCCCCCCCCAACAATCTGTCTACCCGATCCGCAATGTGCCTAACCCGAGCACCCGGGAGACAACAAACTGTTCGGTTCATGCGGTCCTGGCAACAGATTGCCCTATCTACCTTCCTAATAATGGAGTCCCCCTACCACGACAATCTTTCTTTGTATCTGAGCATCCTGAGTCCCCTCTGTGCTGGAGGAACAATTCCCCGGGCTGCTGGATTGATTACACAATTGATTACTTTATAGTTATTGTTCAATGAATGTAATACACAATGTTAAGCATGGCCTGCAATATACTTGAAGAATATAAGATCTTTAATGTAAGCATGTCACATATAGATTATTGTGATAAATACCTAGCACATGTATGTGTGAGTGACTTGCAAATAGTACTGTAATATGTGATATACTGTAGAAAGTAGTGTCTAATTTTACATGTATTCATCAGATTGATATAGACTGCATGGTTTTACTTACATTGTTTCTTCTTCTGAAGATCTCCTGTGTCCACCAGCGATGGATCCTATACCTGAGAAGGTGATATGACCTATCCTAATGTGTCTCGTGTGTGGAGAGAATAAGTTGGGGCTGTGTCTTGTCTGGGCAGCATGATCAGTCATTTTTTTCCCGTTAGTTTCCGCTTGCTTTCTGCCCAGCGCTTGTTTAGCATGTCCACAGTGTGCTCTGTATTCACCAGGGCATTTATCATGCTGAGTATATTGGCCCAAACGTGGTTCTTTTCTGCAGTACTGCTTTTAGGGCACAGTTTCCCATGTAGTTTTAAGTAGGATCCAACACCCCATTAATCACGATCTCCAACTTCTCATCAGTTAATTTGATTCTACTTATTCTTCCAGCAGCAAGATCAGCAGCAAAAGAGGTGAAAATCTCCTCAGCCATGTTCAGACCTGTAGGATCAGGTTAATATGGCTGAAAACCAGCCCTAGGTGTTGTTTATTTATTTGAACTTCAACGTGTGCATAAGCATTAGGTTTAGGCAGCGCATGTGTTATGTGGATGTACACATGAACGTTAATTGTATTACATGTTAGATTTTTCACAATGTGCATGTGAATTGTATTGCTTAACTCATAACAGTGCTACGTGTATGAATGCACCGGCTAATACATATATTGTTATGATAGTGCTCTTAGTGATGGAACCTTTTTGAAGTGAAACTTCTATACTGGCACCTACCATATGAAAATATCCATTAAAGTAAATTGGCTTGTTGTTGACAGAAGTGCACTCCCGGAAGTGACGTCACTGCTGGCAGAAGAGGCCTCCTGCGCTTGGCGCACCTGCACAGGCGACGTGCCGACGGCCCAGCGCTCCTGCACAGTAGGTGTCATCGAAGGCTCGGTGCGCCTGCGCAGTAGGTGCCAATGATGGCTTGGCACGCTGCCTCTGCACTCCACCCTGATTTCACAGTAGGCGCCGGCTGGGCACAGACACAGCACAGGCGGAGCACAGAGATGCACGCCGAGATGCGCACCAAGAAGCGTGCCGAGACACACACACACAGACGCGCACACACACAGACGTGCGCACACACACAGATGCACAGAGAGGCACACACACAGACGCACACACACAGAGACGCAGAGACGCACACACACGCATAGAGACACACACACGCACAGAGACACACACACGCACAGAGACACACACACGCACAGAGACACACACAC
>WSYH01012436.1:0-18851 GCA_036426205.1 Ascaphus truei | reverse complement strand
ACTGCTCCAGACCGCACTCTGGCAACCCACTCTGAACACGCTGACTCGACCCACTCTGACTGTCGAACCCTCTCACTCTCTCTCTCTCTCTCTGACACCACTATCCCTCTCCCTCTCGAGACAAACACTGCCTCGGTCTGCTCCCTCTCTCCTCTCAGGCCACACTCTCCCCCTCTCCCTCTCATACACCAACTCGCTCATCCTCTTCTCTCACGACAGACACCACTCTCCCCCTCTCCTCTCTCCGACACACACTCTCCCTCTCTCTCTCAGACACACACCACAACATCGCTCATCACCCACACACACCCGCCAGACACACACACACACACCTCGCTCAGAACACACACACACGCACTCGCTCAGTACACACACACCACACACTCGCTCAGACACACACACCACCCTCGCGCTCAGACACACACACCACTGCACCGCCTCAGACACACACACACACAACTCGCTCAGACACACACCACACACACTCGCTCAACACACTCTCTCAGACGCACACCACACACTCTCTCGACACACACAGGGGGAGGGAATCTATTAGGGGATCGGAGCAGGTGCCCCTCCGCAACTATTCTTTCTCGTTGTGGGGAGAAGGAGGACCGTAAAGTGCGCAAGTGGGGGGGGGGGAATCTGAGGCAGGGGATCGGAGCAGTGCCTCCTCCTCCGCAACTGCTGCCCGGTGTGTGGAGGAGGGCTGTGTAAGTGCAACGGGGGGAGTGGCGGAGCAGGGGGTGATATCGGAGCAGGTACCCTCCCAACTGCTACTGCTCCGCCCGGTGGTGTGGAGGAGGGCCGTGTAAGTGCACGGGGGGGAGAAGGGGGGGCGGAGCAGGGGAGATCGGAGCAGTTACCCTCCCCAACGGCTGCCCTGTTGGGGAAGAGGTGAGGCAGTAGTGAGGGTCCTCTCCCACCGCAGACTCCGTTTCTCGTATCCCCCAAGACTCTTATACCCCCTTTCTTAAACCGCCACCCCCTTCCCCCCATCCCCCACTCCTCTTTAACCCCCTTCCCCCCCCATCCCCCACTCCTCTTATAAACCCTCTCCTCCCGGAGCGCTGCTACCCGCGCCTCCCTGGTGATACTCATGTCCTAATCCCTCAGTTGGCTGCTGCCACAACATCGACACTGACACACAAACACAGTGAACCTGTGACACGACAGTGACCCAACACACACAAATCCACAGTGAGAGTACACACACACACACAGTAGAGTGACCCACACACCCACAGCACACCACACAGAGAGTGACACACCACACACAGTGAGAGTGAACCACACACACATAGAGATGCACAACCACTCAGTGAGATGACCACCACACACACAGTGATAGTTGACACACACACAAAGTGAGAGTGACACACACGCACACACACACACACAGAGATAGTGACAGTGACACACACACACAGTGAGAGTGACACACACAGTGAAGTGACACCCACATCACCACAGTGAGAGTGACCCCACACACATGCAGAGAGTGACACACACCCCACACACACAGTGAGAGTGACACACACACAAGTGAATGCACAAACATCATGATGTGACACACACACCCACACACAACTAACACACTGAGAGTGACACACCCACACACACACACATATCACACACCGTGAGATGATGACACACACACACACACACACACACAACACACACAGTGAGATGACACAACACACACACACACCACATGCAGTGACCAACACACACACACACAAGCAGTGACAAGAGTGACACACACAACCACACACAGTGAAATGCACACACCACACGTGAGAGTGACACCACACACACACAGTTGAAGTGACACAGCACAACACAGTATATGCACACCACACACAGTGAGAGTGACACACACCAGTGAGAGTGACACCACACCCCACGTGAGAGTGACACACACACACACACACAATGAGATTACACACACACCCATGAGAGTGACCCCACACACACACACCCACTGAGATGACCAACACACACACACTTGAGAATGACACACACACACACAGTGAGAGTGCCACACACACACACACAGTGATGAGTGACACACACCACACCACAGTGAGAGTGACACACACACACACAACCACACTGAGAGTGACACACACATCCACCCCACGTGAGAGTGACACACACACATTTGAAGTGCACCAACCACACACAGTGAAGTGACACACACAGCATCACACACAACAAGGAGATAGTCCACACACCACACAGTGACAGTGACACACACAACACACAACGTGAGATTACAACACAATATGACACCCCACACAGTGAGTAGTGACACCACACACACATGAGAGTGACACCACACACACACGATGAGAGTACACACACACCACCACCGTGTACCAACAGTAAGTGACACACACACACACAGTGAGAGTGACACACACACATGATCACACAACACATGAAGTAACAACAGTCGCACACCACCCACATAGAAAAACACAACAAGGACACACACCACACCTAGTGAGAGTGACACATCACAAATGTACACACACCCCACGTGAGAGTGACCAACCCCTAGAGCAGCACAACCCCACCACACACTGAGTTGCCACCCACACACACCCCACACAGAAGTGACCACCAAGAGTGATCACAGACACCACACACCACCCAACAACCACCGTGAGTGATGGCCACACACACAGCACCACAAAGCACCACACAAGCAACACAGTGAGATTGAAGCCACCACAACACACATTGGAGATGGACACACACACACCAGGGATCTACACACACACACAAGGTACCAACATCAGATTGACAGCTGAGAGCTGACACACCACCCACCACACATCGAGATGACCACACACACACACAGTGAGAGGGACACACACACACACACCAGTGACCAGTTGACACCACACACACACACACACACAGTGATGTGATACACACACCACAAGACACACCACCAGATAGAAGACAGACAACCACACACAAACATGAGAGCTGATCAAACCAGAAGAGCATACCACACACACCACACACCCACACACACACACACACCAGTTGAAGTGACACACCCACACGGACAGTGACAGTACACACACAGTTGACAGTGACACACACATGCATTGACACAACACAGAGACCACCAGTTACAGTGCAGTCACACACACACACACACCAACACCTGTAACATTGCCACACACACACCACCACGGAGTGACATTGGACCACACACACGTGACGAACGCACACCATTGACAACACCACACAATAGCCCACAATAAAAGGCCTCTCCCCCCTTGGGGTGGGGTGGTAAGTGTGCCTGGGAGGGGGTCTAGGGGCGCATTGGGTTCCTGGGCCTGGTGGGTGGGCTGCTGGAGCATCATGGCCAGTGCAGCTGAGAGACCTGGCGGCCCGCTGGCAGCCTAAAGTGAGGACAAGGGGCGGCCTAAGGGCGCCCGGCAATTACTGAGAGGAAGTGAGGGGTAGTGCTGAAGAATGGCGGTGCAAAAAAAATTCTTGCAGAGTGACAGCACGGGCAGCCCAATCAGGAGGTGAACTTTTTACAAAAAAATTTTTTTTTAAAACCTTCTTGCAAGGCTTGCTTCCCTAGCGGCGCGCCAGACCGTAAATGAACTTCCGGGCCGTATCTACGCCCAGCGTGCCGAACGTTCCCACCCTGCCTGTATAGTGGACACAGCAGGCTGTGGCACTCTTTCCTTTGCTACTTTAGCACACCTCACGGGGTTGAGGGTCAACCTCCATGTATACTTCTGGCAATCCTGTCCTCTTAACAGTGGATTACTGCACAGAAGGAGAGACGGCATGTAATCCCAAATATTACACAAGGGCTACACCTATGGAATCTGTTAATAAATCTGCATTGAGACTGGCGCTCCTATATATGGCACATAGTCCCTATTTTGTGGCCCCTTCATTTCGTATTAACGTTCATCACAGGTAGACTCAAAACACACCATGAGATTATCAAATATATATATATTTGTTTTTTTTTTCATTACTTTATAATAAGATATTTTGTCAATACTGTATAAATGGTATATGTCGCCGCTCTTTCAAGCAAAAAATCCCAAGCGAAAATCGCAAAGTAACTGCCTGTATACTTAGTCAATTCATTGTATCTCTCAGAGTGTACTGAGACACATAATATACATTATAAGACTGTACGTGCTGAACACGTGGTATGCACAGCACTGCTACAAACAAACTCTTAAATAAAAATATATATTACATATCAGTATCTGTCTCTACTGATGCACTCTTTCACTAGTTTCCCCTTTCAGGTTTTCAATAATTGTTTTGTCAAGTGTACAAACATTTTAAATCAGAGATGCAGTCCTATCCAGGACATTAGATGTCGTGTATTTTATCTTGATTAGTTTGTAATGTAACACCACTTTGTACCCTGGTTATTATCAGCATCTTTCACGTTATGATGGTCCATCAGTAAAAACGCCATAAATGTCAATTCATCCTCTTTTAAAATGCCCAGGTTTTTTTTCTAGAGGCTCAGAATAATAGCCAATTTTGTTTTTTGAATTATGGTCTAAAGCACAGTCCATAAAGAGTCAAGTAAATAACTGATACTCCACTCCTTCAATCTACAGGTTTCCAAGAGTGATAAGGTTGATTTTATTTCCAGAGCCTAACATAAAATTCCCCTTTTTAAGTGTAGTTTTTAGAGTTTAATCAGACTATTTTGGTTTGTCTTTCTTAACTGCATAACAAGGTATATATGTATGTGGCTCTTGTAAGATCAAGGACTTATTCTTAAATTGTGCATAGGGCCGATCCAGTACGTAAGCTAGACATTTGAGGGCCCCCGGGCAAAAAAAATCATGGCCCCATTATAAATGTACAGAGGGTGCGCGACGAGCATCAGCTCCAGACTTCCTGCATGTCAAAGCAGGAAAAACACACGACAGGCCACTCCGCGTATAAAAATTAAAGAATTGTATGAAAGCGTAATAAAACCTCAGTGAACAAAAATAGTGACAAGGTAAACTCCACCTACGCCTTTTCGTACAGGTGTACTTTATCAATGAACATAATTCCGTAGATTTAAGAGTTTCCATCCCCCCCCCGCCCCCCTCCGTGTGGTTGTTGGCCGCGGACCTCCCGCTCCACCCCCCCCCCCCGCTCTTTACACCCTTCTCACTCTCCTCTTATTCCCTCCCCCTCCTCCTCAATGTTTTCTCCTCCCACTCCTACTACTCCCTCCCTCACCTCTTCTCACACCCTCCCTTGTTATTTCCTCCACTCCCTCTCCCCCCTCCCTCTGCTATCACGTCAGTAAAAAACCCCCCCCTCCCAACTAGCTCCTTCAATCCGCCCCCTCCTCAAATTTATTTCCCCCTGCCCCCCTGACCTCAACAAAACACCGCAATATCAACTTCCACACCCGCACTCTCACAATTGCCCTACAATTACCCCTACAAAATACATAACCCCGATAATAACCCCCTCATCGCTACCCCCCCCACCCCCCCCTACACACGACACCCACATCAACGCACACACACAGACACACACACACAATACCAACAAATTTACGAATACCCCACTCACGCAACTACATACCCTCACCCATCCTACCCCAAACCCCCCCAAGCCCCCTACACACATGCATTGGAAGCCTGGTTGAAAAAACACTTGTGTACAGCTTAACCACAGTAATCCGCTTCTTTTAAATTTAGCATAAGTAATCTATAGACAACTCTGTAAGAAGACACACAACTAATTTGGAAAAATGCCCCTATAAAAAGATTGTGTTATCATTGTGTTACCTCAATTGCGTGTTAAAAATTATGACTTTTGCTACATATAATGTAATCAATTGAACATGCGACATCTGCCTTTTCTCATTGTGCTAGTCCTTCATAAATCTTCTGGCCTTCGTTCCAATGAATAGATCATATGATTTTTGATTTGTAAAGCGATAATCAGTCGTTATCATTTAATGCATGATTCTTCCCATCCTATTCATTAATCCAATCGGTCCCAGTTTATAAGCTGTGAGTGGCTCATTTCTCAGTCCCTCCTGGCTAAAACCCGGGGAGCTGATTAAGATGCTAATGACAGTGAGTCTATCGTTACCTTATTGCGTGGGCGCAATTGGAGGTTCCGACTGTCAACGAAGACCTCAATTTAAATGGACTAAAATTAGACGCAAATTACATGTTGCCCCAGGGGCGGAAATTACAATCGACAAGCTTAGTGGCTGATTTCTATTTATAAAAAAATTCTCTCAATGTGTGTGTAACATACGAAAATAGCACACTTCCATTTGCATTACCATTTAGAGTATTTCAACGCTGTTCTCCACTCAGAGGCATCTTCATTTTTTGTCCTGTTATGGGACCACATAGAACTCCTACTACACTATCATAACACCAATCAATTTCACCATGGATTTTAAAACATGTACAAGCTGCTTCTGCCGCCTTTTATGCACAGAATGCGACCAAAGGCCAGGCTTACTGGAGGCAGAAGATGGGAAAGAATTTGTTAATCTATTATAGTTTGCAGACAAAGTCACAAACCATAAGAGTTTCATTTTAAAAGACTTCTATAATGTACATATGCGTTAACCGCAGGGGGTACCTTGTGTTTTTTTTTGGCCACATTCACTGTTGAAACTGCGGCCCGCGCCCCCGCCCACCCCCTCTAACTGCTGCCCCCCCCCCCCCCCCCCATCACCTCTGCCTTGACACTGAGGCACACACAGCACACTGCCTGACACTGAGCAAACTGAACAGACGCTGATGCACAACCGCCCACTGCTTACACTGACGCCACCTGTCTTTACACTGAGGCACACACAGCGCACACTGCCTTACACTGAGCAACTGACAGACGCTGAGGCACACACGGCACACTGACTGACACTGAGCAACACGCCTGACACTGAGGTACAACAACAACAGTCACACTGCCTGACCTGAGGCCAACTGCCTGACACTGAGGTAACACACAGCAGCCTGCCCTTACACTGTAGTCACAACAGCACAACTGCCTGACACAGAGGCCACCTGACAGACGCTGAATGCCAAACAGCACAATTATCCGACGCTTAGCACACACATCACACTGACAGAACACTGAGGCACACACGCACACTGACAGACGCTGAGCACACACGGCCGCACATGACAGACGCTGAGAGCACACACAGCACAAAAACTGACATAACGGTGAGGCACACACAGCACAATGACATAAGTGAGGCAACCACACAGCACCTGACAGACACTGAGGAGGCACACCACAGCACACTTGACACACTGAGGCACACCATCCCCACTGACGACACTGAGGCACACACAGTGCCACTGACAGCTCACTGAGTCACAACACAGAACACTGACAGACAAGTGAGGACCACCACCAGCAGCCTTGAACCGACAACTGATTGCACAACACCAGTCACAGCTTAACAGCACACGGAGGCCACACCAGCACACTGGAACAGACAACTTTGATGCCAGCAAAAAACTACAGAGCAACACTGACAGACCACTGGAGTCACACAACAAGCAGAACAGCCCCACTTGCCATAAACAACTGATGCCAACAACACATTCAAACAACTGGAAACAGACCCACGGAAGGCCACAACACATCAACACTTTAAAAACAGAAACAAACTTTGTTAAAATGACAGGCAAACTACCAAACAAGCACACAAACTGACAGAACACTGAGGGGGAGGCCACAAAAACAACAAAGTAACAACAAACACTGCACAGAACAAAGTAAAAGAACCGACTGCAACCCAAATAACTGAGGGCCAATCACCACGCAAGCAGGCAACACTGGACCAGACAACAAAGACCAAATACTACAACCTGAAAAAACCCCCCCCTAAAAACTTTTAGGTCCCAGAAATAAACCACGACACCCAAATCAACAAACTTACCATACAGCATAAACCACACTTAGTCCCAGCCTGATGGATCCAAAAAGACAACAACATCAAACAACTGACCCTACACTTTTGAGTCCACAAAACACAAATCCAGCACAACCTTACACAGACCCACCTGAGGCAACACACATCCCACACTGAGGCACAAACACCCTCACCCTGTGGGAACACAATACCAAACTTAAAACTGAAACCAATTTTTTACATACACACAAAACCATCAAAAACACAACAAATAATTTGACACACTGAAAACAACCACCTGACAGGAATTTGGGAACAACAACATCCCAAAGTTTTGACAACACAAACAACCCTTGCCAACAGCATATGGAACCACTGATAGCCCCCCACACTTAAAAGAACCAAGATTGAAAACAAACAACACATCCAATTTGAACCAACAAACCCAACTTCAACAACAAAACTTGACAACAAAACAAAACACAATCTTTTTACACAGCAAAATTGAACACCACCGCCAAAACAACGTGAACCAACAAAACAAAATAACAACACACATGCCCTTCCCACAGCACAACAATTAAACGCCCTCCCCTCCCCCCTGCTGTTTTCATGATAGCAATGAAAAATCAGCAGGGTTCCTGCAGCGTCTCTGCCTCAGTTTCTGCCTTCCCCTCCCCCTCTGCCTCCCCCGGTTTTTTCCCCCCTGCCTCAAATGTGTCCCCAGTTTTTTTTTTTTCTCTCGACCCGCCCTGGTCCCCACATGGCCCTAAACGGGCCCCCCAGAAGTGCCCGGGCCCCGGGGATTTTTTTTTCGCCCCGGCCCTTAAATTAGCTGTGGGCGCCCTTTGCCCTACTTTGCACAGACAGGCCCCTGAATTTCAAGTCCCCCAATCCTTGCTTGGTACAGTTTTTTTTTGGCCCCACATGTAAAAAACGGTATCCCCCAACCCATTCCATATAATGGTGGGGGTAAGGTGCCACAGAAACATAATATTGTTGTTTAACTTCCATGGGTGCGGTGTGCATAACGCTGTTTTTTTTTTTGGCATCCACATGAGGGGCTGAGCTGTTTTTCCCGCCACGGGAAACCTGGGCAATTACCACTAGGGGGTTTTTGAAAATCACTTTTACAACGATTCAGCGCCTCCCCCACCCTCCCCGAATGGGCCTTCCCCACCAGAGGGGGGAGGTGGGGTTTGTTCCTCCCGCAGGAAAACAAAATCAAGTAAATCACAATATCACTTTTGAGGTAAAAAATAACACTTAAGGAACTTTTTTTACTAAACATGCCAAACACATATCAAAAATGCATACCTTTATATACTCCCTGTTGGGTATCCCTCCTCTAAGAGGAAGAAAACAACCTAACGGCAAAAAATCGCGCAAGGACGCTTTTCCCCCCGCCAACAACCAAGTGAATCCACCCCAGTGGGGGGTCCCCAAGGAACCCCAAACCAATGGTTTACCCGCACTCTGCCACGAGAGTCCAATTGGGTGACCCCTGGCGCCAGTTGCACTAATATACCTAAGGGCCCCCGTTGGTTGACAACTTTTTTGTTAGTAGACATTAGTAAACCCTGCCTAGCACCACTCCCCCGCGCTCGGATCCTTCCATCGGGCTTTCCAAAAAACAAAGGGATCCGTCCCCCCCGGTATGAACTGGGGTTCCCGTCCCCCTTAATTTTTTTTTTTAACAACCACGCAACACACCGGAAAACTTCCTTGCCCCGCGAACCGCCCAGGGGTGGCCGAAACCAACCTGGTGAAACCATTCCCCCTATGCAGAACCCCCAACAGGTTTCCGAAACCCTTCTTTTAGCAGAACCGCAGCCGTCCTTGCCTTGGTCCCCCCCCCCCCCCTGTCTAATCTAAAGTTGCACCTAACCGTTGACAGTAAATCCTATCCTAAGGCCTGTCCCCCCCTGGAAGTGTGCAGCACCCTGTATGGTGCCTTTTGGGGAAACTCCCTATATGGGCCCCTGGCAAAAAAAATGGGGTAACATGGACCTATCCCCCCCCCCTAACCTCCCCCCTACCCAATCCCCCCCCTCCGCCTCCAACTACTAATTCTAACCTAGTCCCCCCGCGCTCACTACGCACCAAGCGGTAAAAAGCCCCCGCCCTGAGCCCTGCAAGCTCCAACGTGCTGGCTCAACAAGGGGGTGGGCCCCCCCCCACCCCCTGTCCCTGTCCCCCCCCACCTCACAGCCCAAACAGCCGTAGACCTTCTTGAAACCCACGGCAAGCCAACTCCTCAACAACTAAGTGGCAAAAATCGTCCCCCCTATCTTGGGGCCTCCCCCTAAAAAGTCAATTTTTTGTAAACTTTTACCCCCCTAAAACCCTTAGTGGGGATTTTTGGGGGGGCCTAACCCTGGGTGTAGTTTTTAACCTAATAAGGGCCAGGAGCTTTACACTCCGCTCCCCGCCAACCCTTTCCCCTTCCCTCAAGCCCTCCCCCTGATCCCAAACTCACTTTACTTTGATCACTATCATCATCAGCGCCCATATGCACAAGCACCCACCTGCAACTTCCACAACTAAGTTCCCTGCTTGCTTGCTTTGCCGCCCTTTTCCCCTTTTTTGTCCTTCTATTTCCCCAGCCTTCCCCCCATAATTGCGCAAGTTGGACAGGGTCCCCCCCCCCTCCCTACCTGAGGGCTGTCCCCCCCCCTGGCAACACTTCCCTTTTTAAACTGGGGAGGGCTGATCTAAATCTGGGGCCCCCTGTGGGGTTGCTTGGCCCTAGTACAATAGGATTTCCCTTGACTCCCTGTGTCCCCTAAAAAAACCTCCTTCCTCCCTGGGGCTGGCCTCCGTTCCCTCCCCCTTAAAAAACTGAACTAAGCGTGGCTCCGCCAACTAACAAAAAACCCCTGGTTCCCCCCCTTGGGCCCCCCAGCAACATTTGTTTGCCCGCCAACGAACCTTCCTTTTGGCAAAGCAAAAAAAGGGAAGAATATCGGTCTGTGCTCCCCAGCTCTAATTGACTATAATGTGCGCCCTGTGGGTGACAGGTGAAGTTGGCAGTCCCCCCTAAAGGCCTGCCTGGGAATTGTTACGTCCCTTGCAACGCTCTTTTTTCTATGGGTAAAACCCCCGGGTGCGCGATATTTTTACTGCGCATGTGGGCGAAGCCCTTTCCGCGTCCAAAAACCCAATATGGGCCGGTGCCCCCCCCGCCTTTCCCGCCCCGGGAAGGAAGTGTTCGCCGGCCCCTTCCCCCACTAGTCCACAGTGTAAGGGCCAATGGGGCACAAGGGAAAAATCCGGGTAAACCGGGGGTGAAACCCCCCTACACAACACAATTCCAGCCGTTTAATAACTCCCCATTTTGACTTGAAAAACTTGAATGTGGAAAGTTTTCCAACACGCTTGGAATGGTGTGTCCGATAACCTGTAAAAAACCGGGTACTTTTTTTTTTTTGCATGTTTTCCCCATAGATTGATTTTAAAAAGGCCAATTGCCCCCTTTTTTGGAACTTTTTGGTAAAATTTAGTCATGCTGAATGAACTACCAATTTCTAATATATGTTTTAAACAACTTCAACACTCAAGGCCGCCACCACCAGAAATCTTGGGGGCAAACAAGGAATTAAAAGAAAAAGGAGGCAGGCTCCCCCCTCTGTAACAAACACCCTCCACCCCCCCTACAAGTTTTGCCAAACTGGGGATTTTCCTTGATGGGGGAAAAGGGGTTTGTAAATGGGGGCCATAAGGCAGGGGGGATATGTGGTGCCGTGGCCCCCCCATGGAAATTACAGGGAAGAGAAGGAAGATATGGGCCCAAGGTAAATTGAGGAATAAAATATGACTGGGAGGTGAAAGAAAATGAAAGAATTTTTACAGTACAGTTCCAGGGTAGCAAGCGATAAGGAACTGGGGGACAGGCAAAAATGGGTTTTTTTTCCTACCTTCCCTCCCTCAGAGTCCCCTGAGAAAGAGCCAATTAAAGATGGATAGGAACTTGCTTGTCAAGGCCCACATGGGCCCTTGTAAAAGTTGTCCCCCCGGCCCCACCCGCTAACTGGAGTTTTTTTTTTTTTTTAACAAACAGAAAAAGCAACCAACCAAAAACCAAGCATCCCCCAACCAGCCTGACTCCATCCCGGTTGGGTGTTCGTGAAGAAGGTGGGGAAGGGATAATCGCCGCCACACCAAAGAAAACCTTTAAAATTTTAATTCTGTTTTTATTCCACCTAAAGAATGGCTTTTTCTTTGTAAGTCCCATTCTATAGCTCCTTTCTGTTTTTAATATTTTTTTTTTTTTTATAAAGATTGGGTGTCCTATATAATTTGGTTCAATTTTTTTTTTTCTTTCTTCTCTTAGAATAACCACCCCCATCCGTCCCCACCATCCTACTCCATTTTGGCCCACCACCGAGCTAGCTTGTGATATGCCCATTAATACTCACTGGAAAAATTTTGAATATAAAACAGTAAACAACATTTGTAAGTTTCTTTTTTTTTTTATTTTTAATTAAAGAATTCCCCAACCAGAATTCTGAACATACAAAAACTCCTATGGGCCTATTTGTTTTGTTTTTTCCATATCATAATCGATGTCCCCCCCCCCTCATACGCCCTGGATGAACTTCATAATGAGACAACTGGAAGAAACCTTTTTTTTTTTTTTTTTTTTATTTTTTTTTTTTCCTTTGTCCATCGAAACTCAATTCACCAATTGGTAAATTTCCACGGTTTTTTTTTTTTTTGGGGGATATACATCAAACTGCGTCTTACACCGTTTTTTCCAAATGATTTGGTAACTGCCAACATAATCAAGTTTTTTAATGTAATATATTTAAAAAATACTGTTTTTTTTTAAAGAGGCACCACTTTCTTGTCACCTGGTAAGTCCATATTTCCCCTTTCCAGGGGTGTCCCCCGAAGTTTTTTTGCGCCAAGGTGAACTTTGGGGTGCCCCCCGTAAACCAATATTACTAAGGTTTTCCTTTATAGTCCTAAATATTTGCAATTAGCAAATATGTCCTTGCGTCGAATTGTTGCTTTTCCTTTTTCTGAACCAGCTTGTAACTTAGGGAGGATTTTTTGTTTTTTTTTTTCCGATAACTAACACGTTATTTTGGCATAGGTGTTTTTGAATATCAGGGTAAATTAAATGGCAACACACAAATTTGTTTTAAAATGGGCTGGCCCCCCCCTCCTAAAAAATCTGGCATCCGCAACTGCCTCTTTTCCCCACTGAAACATCCCTTCCCAACTAAAATTAACTAATGACCCTCCCTGCTGCCCCCAAAGACAGAAAGTCCATTACCCATGCCATCCTATTACGTCTTCTCTTTGCAAAGCGCATTTTTTGGAAAAATACTGTGGGAAAACGCTCAACACCCTCCAAACTCTTTTCACTTCTCCCATAACTCCTGGTTTATTTTGGGAACAAAGGCTGGTATCCCCCTGGATCTTTACTCTGACCTTTCTACCCAACGGTGTTACTTTTTTCAGTGGTCCCCTTTTTTCTTTTAAAAACACCCTCCCTCCCCTGTTTCTATCATCTCCCCTGTCCCCTGGGGACCACCCCTCCTGTTTTTTTTTTTTTTCTTATCAATCCATCTTCTCCCTCTGTTCCCCTGGGGGTGGCCTCCCTTTTCTCTTTTTTCCTTTTCCTTTCTTTTACACACTCCTTCCCCCTTCTTATTTCAGGTGACTAAATCACAGCTCTTTCATGTTTTTTTTTCAATATCACCTTTATGCTGATGAATAGACAGAATTAACTTTTTTGCAAACCCCTGGAACCTACACACCTCCCCTGGCAAAGTATAGAACAAAAAATTTTTCTGATTTGTCCCTCTCTGTGATTATCCATCCCTTGATGGCCCCTGGGCCCCGCCCCGCCAAACTTAACACTTAAAACAAATGGCAAAAACAGAGCTTCCTCATCCTTTTTTCTTTCCCCCCAAACCTTGGCCCCCCCTTACTACCCTTCTTCCGCCTTTACAAGAACCTTCTCCATATTACCTGTTTTGGAAGGACACTAATCATTTTACCCGCCCCAACACCCATAAGCCCCCCAAAGCCCCCACTGCCCCCTGTGTTAAAGGTCAAACTCGCAACCTCCTCTCTCCATTTGTTTCCCCCTCTCACAATTTGTTTTTCCCTCTCAACATTTCAAACACGTATCCTAAAACTTGTTTGCTTTTTTTTTTCCTCTGCATATTACAACAAGGGCCTTAAGCTACGCCTTTTTTTTTTTTTTCCCCTTGCCTTCTGTTGCGTCTGCTTTTTCGATACTGCCCTAAAACTAAAAACTCTGACACGACCCTTCATTCCTTCCACTCCCCTCTATTTTCTTTTCCGTCCGCCGGATAACTTGGTTAACCTCCCTGCTGGGTTCCCCCCATGAATTCCCCCTGCCCTCCTTCACCTGTCCCCCCCTCCCCAACAATCTATCCTGAAATGCCCCTGCCTGCCCAAATCAACTTTCTACTCTTTTTCTGAATCTGTTTCCCTGCAGCGCCCCTCCCCTGCCCTGAAATTCCCTCTCCTGGCCGTCCCCCCCTAAATCAAAATTCCCCCGCCATCGCATCACTCAATTTCTTCCTCTTTAATTGTGTTACGGGGGTAATTCCCCACCCACAACCCAATCTTCCTATGTAGTTTGGGGGGTGAGTAGAACAAATGTGGGTGTATTTTTTGAGACCCAGGTGGTGGGGGGTGCCCGTATACCGTTTCAGGCCCTCCCAACAGAAGGTCCCCTGGAGCCGCCGCTAATGAGAGCCTGGGGTGGAATCCTCTGGAAAAAAAACGGAATCTTTCCGTTTACAGCGCCTTCCCACCTATGTTTAGGATTTCCCCCTAGGGAGTGTAGAAGAACCGCCTAAACATAGGAAAACCCCCCCAATAAGAAAACTAAACACACCCAGTGGGATTTTATATATATCTAAGGGGCTTTTACTACGACAATAGAGAATATCCAATAATCCTTAACTAACATCATAACCCTGTGTCCCTCTCACGAAGGAAACACTTAACCCTTTAACAACTCTGCCGCGGGGACTTTTTGTTCCCAACACTAGGTGATCCCCCCCAAGTGGGTTCGCCCGGGTTAAAAACCCACACCCAAGGTCCCCCGTACTCCCTAACTGAAGAATAGTCCAACTTTTGGGGGGTGGGGACTGCGGCGATTCCCCAACTAAAAACCTCCCTAGGCCCTCCTTTGGTGCAACAGCCAATAACAGAGGTTACCTTTTCCGAAGCACTTCCCCCCGATGCTCGGGACTGCAAACTGTCCCCTTTTTCCCCATAAACGGGGTCCCCAGACGGCCGTCCTTATCCTATTCCAGTAACTTTTCCCAAAAAGTGCCCGGGACCCCCGCGCCAACGAGGGGTTCCCAGAAACCCTTCTTCACTGGGAAAACAAAACCAACGTTCCCCCCCCTTGGGGAACAGGCCAACCGAACCCACAGGAAACAGCCCACGCCGCTTATCCCTTGGTCTATCCTTTTACACTTAATTCCCCTAATTTCTAAAGCGGGGGTGACCGAACCCCCTAGCCTAGGAAGGGGGCCCTTTTCCTGATGAACCGCAACCCTGGGGGTGGGCCCTTTAGGGAAACTCTTACTATATGGCTGCGGATTACATAACCCACTGGGGGCCCCCTTTTTCCCCCCCTAAGCTAAACCCAGTCCCCCCCTACTGTAAATCCCTCCCTACTACTAATTCTACTAACTACTCACTTCTGTAAAACAATCTTAACTACCTTAACCTAACGTGCTACTACTAGAATTTACTCCTAAACAGCCTAAACGCAAAGAAACCCCTCAGCCGACCCCCCAAACACCGCACAGCAAGTGTGCTGATAACACACGATCCCCAATCTTTCAACACCTGTTCACCTGGCCAGAGGATTTTATTTCCTTTCACCCACCACGCTTTGGGCAAAAACAGCACTAACCTTGCACTTCGCCCACACATGCAGCACAAACACCCACGAAAACGGTTAAAAAAAACACACCTTCCCACTTTGGAGAGGGAGAGTCCCCCTATTTTTGGGACCCATAGGGGTTTTTAAGTATAAATTTCTTAACTGAAAACCCCCCTAACCCGAGGGCCCCAGTCCCGACCCCCTCCCACCTTAACACCCCGACTACCCCTGAGTGGACAGGGTCCCCTTACTCTAGGGGGCATCCCCCTGGCAAAACAACTCCACTATAACCTGGGATTAACTAGAGCTATCTTGTGGGCCAAGGGGGTGGCTTTGCGAGTACAAGGGGGGAATCCCCTTCTCGTCTCCTCTCTCTCTTCCTCTACTCTCCACTCCCGTACCCCTTCCCTATACCCACCCAGTCACCCCTAAAGGTAACCTCCTTTCCCTTGGTTTCCCCCCCCCCTTGCCCTCCTTTGCTCCCTGGCTTTTTCTCTTCCCCTGGAACCTGCTTAACGTGGCTCAAAGCTCCCGCCCAAATGTCATCCTCCTTTTTCCCCAAGGGGTCTCCCCCCCCTAAGCCCCTAATTGGCTTCCCGGGGTTGTCAACAATTGGGCCTTCGCAAGGCCTCTTTGGGATAGGGGGTTAGTCCCCAGCCTTGCAAGAAGCCTTTTCCCCCTGGTAGGCCCTTAATGGGTTTTCCCTCCGGGCCCCTTTTTCTCCCTATCCGCCTTTATCTGGGCTTTACTGTGTCTTACTTCGGCGCCTTTGCCCCCGCGCACTTTCCCCCGGGCTGGGGGCCTCCCGAACCTTCCCCTTCAGCCCCTCTCCCTGCTTTCTTCCGCGCTAGAAATAATCCCTTTTCCTCACGGGGCTTTTCCCTGGCGCCTACCCAGCGTCCCGGCCTGCATTGCCGCAACAGTGGGTTCCCTTCTTTGGGCCTGCGCCCCTGCCCTGTCCCGCCCCGCCTGTACCGCTTAGAGACGCGATCGCGGCCTTAAGCAAAGAAAAACCGCCGATCGCGTCCCCCCCGACAACCCCCCTCGCCCCGCAGGCAGAAGAAAGCCGCGCTGCTCCCCTGCACTACCCCCCCCACCCTTTTGAAGGCATCCCGTCGGGTTTTTTCCATTAACCCGGCCGAAATGTTTCGAGTCTGCACCAGGGAAGGGGGTTCCCCCCCCCTTCCAGGAACCACGGGGCCTTCAAGGCTATAACTTTTTTTTGCAAACTTTAACCAACCCTCTTTTCTTTCTGCTCCGCCCCCGGTACAATTTAAGCCCCTAATTTCTCGCGGCCCGTACACCATTCCGACTCTTGCGTTTCCTGCCTCACAGTAATTGTTTTGTTCCCCTCCTACCCCTACCCAGCTTTTTTTTTGTATCTTAAAGCCCCCTCTTCCCCCCCACATTAAAAACCTTTCTTCACAACTCTGGGCCCTGACCCTCCTTGGAATGCTCCTCCCCCCTCATATCCGACCAAACACCCTCCTCTATCCACTTTTTTACAAATAAAAACCCGACCTTAAAAATCCCAAACAACCGCTTTAGAAAGCCATATGAAAGTGAAGCTCCCTGATGGCTGATAATTAACCAACCTCATAACATTAAAACCTTGGCCCCTTGGTAGCCCCCACACTTTAAAAAGAACCGCCCTCCCATACTGGTCCCCTCCTTTACCTTTTCTTCCCTTACCAACCCCAATTTTACAGTTATAATCTCTCTTTTCGAGCCAGGGACCTTTGTTTTTTTTCTTTGTTTTTTACCCCTGCCTTTTTCGGCCTAAAAATGTTTTTCCTTTTTTTTATATCCTGGAGCAACTTTTCTTCCCCGTTGTGGTGTTTGAGTTTTTTTTTTTTTTTTTGTTAATAATATTTTTGTTTATTTAATAATTGATTGTTTCCAAACCGTGGTAATTCTGCTTTGTGAGCGCGCTTTATTTACAGTAAATGGCCGCTAATATACATAAAGACCCATACAAATACATAAAATACATACAAATGTGGAAGTCAAGCAAATCCCCATAAACCCCCTGATTAATTTTTAAAAGACTGGCTGGGGCCTTTGGAATGGTTATTTGAGTTTTTGGTTTTCCCTGATCTGTAAAAAGCTATCCTCCCATCCAATTTGGTAGCTTTTTATAAAATTTAGCCCCCTGACCAATACCATTTATTAACGTCTTGTCCAGTTTTTTTCCCTTTTTTTGGGTAAATCCGCACGTTTTCAAGTCCCCGAAAAATCAGATTTGAAGTTCGTGCCCCAAGTTTTCAAGAATTGTGGTAGTTTCCTGGGTGGTGCCCTATAAGTGGTTGTCAATTCCGCATACATGTGCATTGGAAGCCTCCCTTAACGAAAGCCCTGGTAGAATTAAAATTTCATTTGAAAAATGAGAAACCCTCAAAAAAGAACATGAAGAAAAAACGCTGACAATATCCTTTAAATACTTTTCTATTGTAAAAAAAACTTTTCACACATTTGTCCCTTAATAAATAATCAATAGCAATGTTTTTTCCTTTCTAATAGAGGCCGTTTCTAGAAGACTACCTTCACTAATGGCCCAAATTAAACCCCCAGGAAATTTAGTTTTTGAAGAAACTGGTTTTTCAACTCCTGGAGTTTTTTTTGGGGGTTTTAATAATACTGTAGAATGGTTTCAACAATTATTGTCCCCCTTTTTCAAAAATTTTTTTTTTTTCTGCACTCTCACTCTCAGACCCACTCTCACTCTCAGACCCACTCTCACTCAGACTGTCAAACCCACTCTCAGACTGTCAGACCCACTCTGTCAGACCCACTCTGACTGTCAGACCCACTCTGACTGTCAGACCCTCTCTCTCTCTCTCTCTCTCTGACACACACTATCCCTCTCCCTCTCAGACAAACACTCTCCCTCTCCCTCTCAGGCACACACTCTCCCTCTCCCTCTCAGACACACTCTCCCTCTCTCTCTCAGACACACACTCTCCCTCTCTCTCTCAGACACACACTCTCCCTCTCTCTCTCAGACACACACACACACACACTCGCTCAGACACACACACACACACTCGCTCA
>WSYH01012435.1:0-18853 GCA_036426205.1 Ascaphus truei | reverse complement strand
CAGACGCGCTATTATAGAGGGTTGGGTTCCTTACAATGTATCTGATCCAGACGCGCTATTAGAGAGGGTTGGGTTCCTTACAATGCATCTGATCCCAGACGCGCTATTAGAGAGTTGGGGTTCCTTACATGCATCTGATCTCAGACGCTCTGTTAAGAGGTTGGGGTTCCTTACAATGCATCTGATCTCAGACGCGCTATTAGAGAGGGATGGGGTTCCTTACATGCATCTGATCTCAGATGCCTATAGAGAGTGTTGGGGTTCCTATACAATGCATCTGATCTCAGACGCGCTGTTAGAGAGGGTTGGGGTGCCTCAGATTTCACAATATAATTATAGGGTTTCCTTAACCAAAAGGTTGAACACCACGTCCTGTTCAGAAACTTGGTATAGATTTCACCCATTTCTATTGGTGATGTTGTCATGGGAGCAGGTCAGACAGCCATTGTGGGGCAAACAGTTGCTTTTAAGTACTCTCGAGGTAATGGTTTTATAGTATACACTGAATGTGGTTCTGTAGGTAAGACGGTGCATGTATCACTTTGTTAAAGTATTATTACGCTGGATTGTTTAAATAAAAAAAAGGTACCTATTTACAAGTTTGAACAATAACCGTAATATGCATATAATGCAGTTTAATTAACTCAGTTTTCAGCTGCCTGTTTAAAATTGCATTATATGATCCCAATGAGAAATAAAATTAAAAAGATTGACCGATTTTCGGAAATGGTGTTTAGACATCATATGATTTAAAGTGACAATAGCAAGCCAGTTAACCAACCCCACACTGATGAGACCCATTAAGGTCGAAACGGCTCCTCCTGTGGGTGGGTTTTCTGGCTGTGCTTAAAGCTGTGACCATGCAGCAGCTTAAGCCTATAGGAACCATGTTAAGAATGATTTTGAAGCAAAAGAGACACTGTGAGTCATTTGCATGTCATTTCCCAGAATCCCCTGCATGGGCGTCCGCAGAAATGTTTTCAGGGGGGGGCATAATGTTAACTAGACAGAGAGAGAGAGTGTTGTGGGGGGGGGTGGGTAGGGGTGGGTGACACTGACACTTTGACTGACTGACTCGTGTGTGACTGACACTTGGTGGGTGACTGACTGACGTGGGTTGGTGTCTGTAATTCATTCACAGACAACAGAAACAAACACACACCCTCCCTCTCTCAGACTCTCTCCTCTCTCAGACTCTCCCGCCTCTCAGACTCTCACCCTCTCTAGACTCTCCCCTCCTCAGACCTCCCACAAAACACTACGGGGCTCTACCCACCCCCCCCCACTCTCCACGACGAAAGCGCGAGGGCAATTGTCGACCCGCGGTCTCCGCCTCCCTTCTCAGCAATCCATGCCCAAACATTTGTGGGGGCTAAAGGTAGCGGAAACCCACATCTGGACCCATTAATACCCCGCGTCGCGCCATTCTCCCTCCCCCCGCCCCATCCCCCACGACAGACCCGCCGTCCTCAGCACGTTGTGACGTCTCAACGATGGAGACACTTGAGTGGGCCCTTGTGGGTCAAAAGACACTACAACGAAGAACCCATGCGTGAGACCCCGTGCAACCAAAACACCGGCCAAAGCACCCAGAGACGAGGGATTGCAGGAAGGAGAGCATATGTACCTTTGTGCGAACTAATTCCCGACCCCGAGCTCTCGAACACTGGTTGCACCGCGCGACTTGCGCAGACATAGCAAGGGGGCTCGGGCCCTCCCAACACACGGACCAATACCGTCCACTGGTCGGCGTGCCTTTTGAAGTTGTCCCGAAGGCTGATCCATCGAAGGGTTATTAACAGGCAGGTGAGCCGCTAACTCCAGCTCCATGCAAGTGACTAGCTCCCGCCACCGCGACCACCATTTTCGTCCAAACCCCCGCAGAAAGATACCGCTCTTAATCTAAGCCCGTCATCGGTTCGCCTCACACCCGCCGGACTTAACCGCGTGCTCCCCTCGCCGCCTTGTTCCTCCACACCTAATGATCTCACGCTTAGACCCCGCCACCTACCTTCACACGTTGTTTTTGCTTACATGAATACACCCGAAGCAACTGAAGTTCGCGGGGCCCCATTATTATACACTCTCTAACAAGGTATGTAGGGTCAAGACCTATCGGTGTCCAGTACACAACCAGTGCGATCCACACTGGACTCTGTCGGGGAGCTCAAACGCTGGCTTACCCACCCTTCCTACACGACACCTCGACTCGGGTAAGCTCCCTCAAAAAGCGTGCGTCCATCGTGTTCTCTCGCACATACCCCATGCGCCCCTCCCTGTCTCACCCCCCTCACCCCATCCCTCCCTCTTTCGCCGCCTACTCTTCTTTTTCCTCCCTACACCATTTCCACCCCTCGTCTCACCCTCCTCCCTCCCTACCCCTCCCGCCTTTTCAGCTCCCCTAGGACCTTTCCCCCCCCCCTAGTTACTTCCTCCCTCGCCCCACCCCACCCTCCTTGCCCCTACCCCGCACGTGTCTCTTTCCTGCACCTTCCCTGACATCCGGTCTACACTTCCAACTCCACCCTGGCACAAGCGCCCTTTCACCACCACTATCAATTCCTTGTCTATGTTACTTCCACGACTCATAATATCTACTATTAAAGTACCATAACGATCACCCCACTCAGCTCGCATGAATTCGTCCCTCTTACCTCCCCAACTTCCCAGCTTTCTCAACCCCGTGGATCCTCCTCTCACCTCAACCCCTCGCCCTCCCCTTCCTGAGCCGTCCTCTACTGGTCATCTCCCTTGTGCCTCCACATCCCCAGAATACGCTCCCCAACACCATAAGTACACGATCAATTCCAGCCTCTGCCCCCCTTTTCCTCCTCCTTCCACGGGCCCCGCAGCTTCTCTCCTCGTTCTCTTCACCGATTAGCCGGCCTTACGCCGCCCTGCCGCAATTCCTCTCAATTGCTCGATCAGTACTCTCTCCCCTCTCACGACTCTCTCCCCCTCTCAGACTCTCCTCCCCCTCCTCAGACTCTCCCCCTCTCAGACTCTCCCTCTGCCCTCTACAGACTCGCTCCTCTCCCTCTCAGACTCTCCCTCTCCCTCCTTCAGACTCTCCCCCTCAACTCTCCCCCTCAGACTCTTCCCCTCAGAATTTCCCCCTCAAGACTCTCCCCCTCACACTCTCCCCCTCAGACTTCCTCCCCCCAGACCTCCCCCTCAGACTCTCCCCTCAGACTCTCACCCTCATACTCTTCCCCCTCAAGACTCTCCCCCTCGACTCTCCCCGTCTCAGACTCTCCCTCTCAGACTTCTCCCTCATCAGACTCTCCCCTCTCCCTCTCAGAAACTCTCCCTCTACCTCTCAGACTCTCCTCTCAGACTCTCCCTCTCCCTCTCAGCTCCCTCTCAGACTCTCCCTCTCAGACTCTCCCTCTCAGACTCTCCCTCTCATACTCTCCTCTCAGACTTCTCCCTCTCCGACTCTCCCTCTCCCTCTCAGCACTCTCCTCTCCCTCTCAGACTCTCCTCTCCCTCTCCCTCTCAGACTCTCCCTCTCAGACTCTCCCATCTCCCTCTCAGCTCAGACTCTCTCCCTCTCAGACTCTCCCTCCTCACTCTCAACTTCCCTCTCATACTCTCCCCCTCTCATACTTCCCCTCTTGACTCTCCCTCATCATACTCTCCCTCTCATACTCTCCCTCTACCCTCTCAATCTCCCTCTCAATTTCTCCCTCTCAGAATTCTCCCTTCTCAGATTCTCCCTCTCAGATTCTCTCTCCCTCTCAGATTCTCCCTCTCAGATTCTCCCTCTCAGATTCTCCCTCTCAGATTCTCCCTCTCCCTCTCAGACTCTCTCTCTCTCCCTCTCAGACTCTCACTCGTACCTCTCCCCCTCCAAGACTCTCCTCCCCCCTCAGACTCTCTCTCACCCCTCAGACTCTCTCCCCCTAGACTGCTCTTCTCCCCCCTCATACGCTCTCCCCCTCAGACCTCTCCCTCACTCCGACCCTCAGACTCTGCCTCACTCCCTCCTCAGACTCTCGGACTCTCTCCTCTCCCCTCAGAATCCTCTCTCATCAGACTCTCTCTCTTTCTCTTCACTTCAGACTCTCTCTCACTCAGACTCTCTCTCTCTCCCCAGACTCTCTCTCTCCTCAGACTCTCTCCTCTCACTCAGCTTCTTCTCACTCAGACTCTCTCTCTCTCAGACTCTCTCATACTCTCTCTCACTCACTCTCTCTACTCTCTCACTCATACTCTCTCTCCCCTCATGACTCTCTCCCCCTCGACTCTCTTTGGCCTCAGAATCCCTCTCCCGCCTCAGAATCCCTCTCTCACTCAACTCTCTCTCTCTCACTCAGACTCTCTCTCTCTCACTCAGACTCTCTCTCTCTCACTCAGACTCTCTCTCTCTCACTGTGCTCCTCACTCTCTCTCACTCTAGACTCTCTCTCTATCTCTCACTCACTCAAGACTCTCTCTCTCACTCTAACTCTCTCCTCGCTCCTCATCAGACTCCTCTCTCACTCAGACAACCCACACACCCACACACACCACACACCACACGCACACCACCTTGTCGGTGCCACTCTAATGCGATAGTCCTCATGTGGTCGCCGCCCCCTCTCTTTCTACCCCCCTCTCTTCTTCTTCACTCTCTCCACCCTCACCCTCTCTTCTTCCTCTCACTATCTCTCTATTTGTCATACAGCCAATACCTACCAACAACCCAAAACCCCCTGTCTCCTCACGCTCCTCCCCCTCCATCAATTATCCCCCTCTGACTCAAACCCACTCTGAATCCTCCTCCTCACATTCATTCCCTCACTCCCCCCTGATTCTCACACCACACAGACACACACTCACAGACACAGACACACACACACAACACCACATCAGCACAAACTCAGACACGTCGTAACCAGGGGGAATCGGAGAGGGGTTGGAACCGGAGGCAGGGTTTGGAATCGAATGCGGGAAGGGGGGATCCCGAGCAGTGGGGGAATCAGGAACGGGAAGGGGGGACCGGAGGCAGGGGGGGTGGAATCAGAACATGGTGACCAGAGCAAGGGGGAAATTTTTCGGAACATGGTGGATCGGAGCAGGGGGGGGGGGGAATCAGAGCAGGAGGACAGGGGGAAGCGAGAGTGGCATGGAGCAGTACTCACCTGACTTGCTCCATGCAGGAAAGGGCGGCCTCGCTATGCAAGGTCAGGTAGACTCGCCAGGGTGAGCACACTTTTATATGCCGAGCCCCCCTTTTCATCATTTAATTTCTCGGGCCCCCCCCTGCCTGACGTAATCAAAACACATGAAAGCCCCCCCCTTTATTAAACGTATACAATGTAAATACAAATATGTTTCAACAGCTGCGCGCTTGCAAAACATAGGCTGCGTCCACGCTGCCGCCGAGATTGGTGACAATCACCAACTCTGCCAAGCATAGCAACAGTGGTGTCCTGCAAGAATTTTGCAAGCACGAGTGGGGGGTTACTCGGATCAGGGCTATTTCTGTGTTTGTGTGTGGCTGTGTGTGGGTGTGGGGTGTGCGCATTGACTGCCTTCTGATCATACACTCGCTTCAATGTCCATTTTTGTGTTTGTCTCCCAAACGCAAAATCTTGGAGAGCGTACACACCCTCCCAGGTTTGGTGCTTGAAAAAAAGCAGGCACATATAAATCCAACGTTTCGGTCCTGTATAGGACCTTCCTCAGGGGCGTGCTGGAGAACACTGCCCAAGGAAAACATATATACCCATCAGTACTCCCGTTTTTAATTACAATCAGCTGGTTCTTGATTATGCACACAGGGGTTCCTTAAAATGCATCTGATCTCAGACGCGCTATTAGAGAGGGTTGGGGTTCCTTAAAAATGCCTCTGATCCCAGACGCGCTATTAGAGAGGGTTGGGGTTCCTTACAATGTATCTGATCTCAGACGCGCTATTAGAGAGGGTTCGAAGAAGCAGAATTTATCATTATTAATTTATATATATAATTAATATAATTATTCAGTTTCTTAACCATACAAAAGTTTAAAAAAAACACTGCTCTAGCTAAACAAAGAAATACAAAACCAATAGAGAAAGCTTAGAAGCTGAATGGACGGAACGGCAATGAGATTTACATGACTATAAATAAAACGCTTGTTCAAGTAAACACTCGTAAACAAAACTGCGGTTTAACTGCAAGGCTCCAGTTACGAAGACAAGTAAAAAGGCGATTCGCAGATACTGAGCGAATGTACAGATGTAATAACCTGTTCTCTACCGCATCATGGGACAAAGGCGCGACCATCTGACGTGTTTCGCAGGTGACTTAACTCTCTAACTAGAGCATCTGAGATCAGATGCATGTAAGGAACCCATCCCTCTCTAATAGCGCGTCTGAGATCAGATGCATTGTAAGGAACCCCAACCTCTCTAAAGAGCGTCTGAGATCAGATGCATGTAAGGAACCCCAACCCTCTCTAATAGCGCGTCTGGGATCAGATGCATTGTAAGGAACCCCAACCCTCTCTAATAGCGCGTCTGAGATCAGATACATTGTAAGGAACCCAACCCTCTTATAGCGCGTCTGGGATCAGATGCATTGTAAGGAACCCCAACCCTCTCTAATAGCACATCTGGGATCAGATGCATTTAAGGAACCCCAACCCACTCTAATAGGTGTCTGAGATCAGATGCATTGTAAATTCTTCTGTATTTGGTACAATCTTGAAATGACCTGCACATTGTCAGGAACCCTTTGGGGGTGCTGCGAAACCTCTGTTGAAAACCCTGCAGTATGAGAATGTAAGACTAAGGCCCCCCTGCATGCCCGCCTGCGTCCTGGTGGTGCGTTGCATGGCACTTCACCGCGATATGCAGGCAGCTTTTTTAGGCGCGGGCATGGCCAAAACGGGTCGGTGGGAGCAGCTATGTCGCACATTTTCCGTGTCTGTTCCCCCCCCTACACCGCGGCCAATGGATCCCCTCTCCCTTCCCACTCCAGATACCTGTGTACCACAAGCCTACTATAATTACATAGGTTATAGGTCCACTTCGTAATTTACCTTCGTTTTTTTTATTTACTAACGGCTGCGATCTGCGTGCTCAAGAATAGATATTCTTAAGGGCTTAGGCTAGGACTGCAGCCGATCTGTGACGTCGTTTGTCTGCAGGTTCAGGAATACATTTTTCTGCAGGTTTCAGATCCACACCCCTCCCCTGTTAATGCCAGGCGCCGATCTCCCTGTTGATGCCTCAACAGCGCACCATGTGATGCGTCGCCGCACAGGAACACAATCCTGTTGTAGCCCCTGCTGGCTGACGCGTCACAGTGTGCAGTGAGCCAGCAAGCGAGGAGGCACCGGGGAAGAGGTAGCGGCTGGTGGGAGGTGCGCACACGGTCGCGTGCGACGTCGGCTGCAGCGGGGACCTAACTTTAAGGGCTAGACTTCGAATCTCGCTTATGGAAGGACAGGACATGTTCTGCTCACCATACAGATGAAGGGGAGTCATTAAAATAAATAACACATCCCAAAATATAGATACTAAAAACCATCGGCCATTTTGTGGTGGGAGAGACTGCACCTTACAGCACTAGGAAACCAATTTCTTGTGTTTCCTTTTTTCCTAGCCCCAAATGAACCTGCAGTGGAGCTTATTCCCATTATGTGTTATTGTATTATTGTATTTTATAATAGTATGTCACGTGTATTACTGCTGTGAAGTGCTATGTCCATTAATGGTGCTATATAAATAAAGATATACATACACACAACAGAGATTAATAGAATGACATTCCATGAAAATTGGGCCATATTTACTGAGCTATTGCATAAGGCCCTGGAAAAACACCTACATCCTATTCCCTTGAATGATCCATAAGGGTCCCCTGCCCACGCCAAGGTTCTCTGGAGTAGCACCGCTAAGTAAATATGGGCCTGGTCTCTTTGGGCGTGGGGTTGACGGATATAGCTGGACAATTGAGATCACAAACACATAGCATGCTTGCTGAAAACGCCACTTGTATGGTCTCTCTCATTTTCAGCTTTGAGCATTGAGATGTGACCCCTCCGTAGGACGTTTCATGAAAGTAAACTTATTGTGACTCGTTTCACCCCATCATTTATATTTATTTGTCTAAACTTGTACAGAGTTTAGAAAACATTCGCCTTTGGCAGTTGCCAGTATAATTGCCAGTGGGAAAACGTACAGTATAAAACAGAGCTAAATTGAGCACAAATGCTTTATTGGTCCAAGACTCAGCTGGCTCGGTACAGTGCCAAGAAATGTTGAAAGAAGCTCGTCAGGAAATGTAAGAACCCCATCTCTTCTGATAACAAGGTTGTTCTAAAACAAATAACTGAAATTAATACAGACTAAGCCATAGAAATTGCATGACAAAATCTCATGGGTATTCTCCTTTAGAATACCACACTGGTATTATGTTCAAATCTATTACAGATTCCATCGGCAAATTCACAAAGAAAATGTTCCCTCCTTTTTATATGCAAGAAAACCTTGTCCTGATAAATCATCCGTTAATGCCACAACACTGCTACAGTGATCCGAAATCCGGATACGGATTGTACATGGGGAGCATCGTTCCTTCACGCTGGATACTGATAGTTGACATTGGGCTATTTTTTTCATTACTGCTACTCTTCAACATGGCAATTGAAATGCTCGCAATCGTAACGATGAGCAGCAGCCAGGAACAGACGTATATTAAATATTTTGGAGGGTGGGACGGACATTAGAAGAAAAAGGCAGGTTTTATTATTTACTGGCTACTTGTGGCGTTTTTTTTTTATTTTAATATGATAAGCCAAGGAGACAATCTAACTTGCTGAATATATAAGTCGATGATAGATTATAGATATATAGATTAGAAAGATAGATAAGATCAATCTTGATTGGACACCAATCAGCTATATCTTATAACCCAGTGGTGCTCAACTCAGTCCTCAAGCTTAGGTTTTAGGATATCCTAGCTTCAGCACAGGGGCTCAACCTGTGCTGAAGCAGGGTATATCTTTAAAGCAGAAAAATATGTGAAATCATATTTTATTTGTTAAATAAATCCGTTCTTTGTAATATTATATAATATGCATTTGTTTTTACTATCCAAATCTTCATGCTATTTTAATGAGTTTCAAAGCATCTTTTGATTCCTATAGCAGGTTTTATCTCACCTCCCAAGCAGTGCAAGATATTGCAAAACTTCTGTTTATGATAAGTTTGTTTGCAAAACATTCCCAGCAGTTTGAGCGCAAACTGTAACAATAGATAATGTTACCTTAGTAATATAAGGATACATGTGTAGCTCGCTGAGTTCCACTGACTGAGCAGCAATTATTGTTAGTAGCACAATAAGGTTGGAAGATTACCGGATTTACTCCAGGCAGATCAAGGACTACCTTCACTAACTGTATCACAGGTTTTGTTCCAATATATGTACTGTCTTATAACACTGTATTATTCTGTATACACTAGCGCTTATATGCACTTATTATTTTCCCACAATAGGATTTTAACAGACTTTTAACAGGAGCACCAAACGATTGCCAGCTCAGCACAAGAAGTAGAATTGCTGCTTTACGACCTGACCGGTTGGGGGTCTTGCGGATGGAGTTGGAGCACCCGGTTATAACCTACCACTAGTAATTATCATACAACACAACATACTATTTGGTAATTTTGCTTTTATAGATTTGTATTTCTATTTTTAGATATGCCTAAACGTGTGGTCAGTGGCCTTATCTCTCTATAGCCCACACGCCTAATACATTGACAGAAAACTTAATGATGGCAAGAAAAATGGTTCCAGGATTCCTATGCGATTGGTAATCAGGGAACGTCTATTGTTGTTGTTTCAATCTTTTGATTGATTTTTTCCGAGGTAACAGAACACGTAACAGTCCGGAGCAAATACCTTAGGAAACGAAGCGCAGGTTATTATAGTATTTGTCTGTCCCATCCAATGGGGGGAGACAATCATCCGTCATTGACATTTAGCATAAATGTAAACATCTTGTGGAAACGTGCGTTTCTGGCGGGCGCATGATGAACCCGTTTGCTCCTTAATTTACGTGAGGATCACCAGTATCTGCAGCCTTCTGAGAGAGATTGAGAGCAGACAGAGAAAGAAAGGTAAAGGATGGACAGGGAAGAGCACAGATAGAGGGACGGAGAGAGAGGGGGGGGGGGAGCTGGAAGCAGGGGGGGGGAGGTGGCTTGGAGGAGGGGGGAAGACGGGGGGGGATAGAGGGTGTATCCTTCCGCCGGCCCAGCCCCCCAGCGGATCCGTACCTTGAAAACTATGGGTCTCATCTTTTATTATTACATAAGGGTTTTTGCCGTTTTTTATTTTTGTTATATTTCTAAATCTGAAGCCATGGTTCCCACGTCTTGTGGAAAACTTCAGCAGCTTGTTTCAGCTGGGCTGTTAATTCTTCCATCAACATAACTTCATTTATTCTTTTAGTTACATTTCTCTGGAGGGATGTTATTTTTTTCCAAGCCGCGGCTATTGGAACATCGTTTGTGCTGTTAAGATGAAGGAGATTAGCTTGCTTAATGGGAGGGGGAAGATTTTAGACTGGTTTTAGCCAATACAAAGATCAGTGGGTCAAGGAGTTTCTTATTCTGCGACATACGAGAATTATGCTTTGAACCATAGTCCAAAAATTCTGCACCACCGGGCATGTCACCCGATGTGAGCCCCTCCCCTCTAAGACCACACCCTCTCAAGCAAGATCGGGGGTTCCCGGGAAGATCTGACTCTGCCCTACTAGGAGGTTGAGTAAGTACATTGGAATAACATTTGTATATGTTTCCTTTGTTGTTGTCAAAATTGAGGTATTAGCGTGCTGATCCCAGGTTACCTCTCGAGCCGTTCCCTATCTATTCCTATGTGAGGTCTTCAGCCCATTTTAACATATAATTATGAACTGGTTTATTTCCTGACGACTCTATATCCAGGTTATATTCCGAATCAGCCTTCTGTTAGGGCTCTCTTTGCAGTAGGTTTCAAATGTTGATAAATATGGGAGCTCATATTTTAAGAGATGTTGAGAGGAAATGTTGATTTTGAGGAATGGTAAAAAAGATGTAGATCTTGAGTTGGTATTTATGTTGGAGTTCCTGGTAAGAAGGATCGTTCCCTTTGCCACCAGGTCTGCGCTACTTTGATATGAAGATTTTGGAATGACTAAATTGTCTTTGAGAACCAACCGGGGGGAATCCTGGGGTATTAAAAATAGGGGGTAGTTGCGATGGTGAAGATGCTAAATCGTATGTCTTTATTATTTTTGGACCAGATGTTCCACATGCACCTCAGTGATCCCAGAGCAAACTTCCTTGCTGGAGTTTCCTTGGTCCCTAAGGACCACAGAGACACTGTGAGAGATGAGGGTCTCGCATAGTAGGCGTCAATGGTCAGCCAAACAGCATGATGCTGGGTCACTATTCCAAATCACTACTTGCTTAGGGTGGGCTGCTGATAATATCTTATAACATCAGGAACTCCCAGCCTCCCCTTGTTCCCGGAGGCAAACATTATCGACCTCGCTACTCTTGGTCTTATTGTCTTTCCATATAGATTGAAAATCAGCTTGTATACTTTCAACTCAGACAGGGGGAATTTGTATCGGGAGGGTTGGGAATAGTATTTGAATAATATTCATTTTGGTTTAAATAATTTGCCCTATCCAGGATATCTGGAATTTGTTCCACGCTTGTAGATCTTTTTTAATTTGTCAAATAGAGGGGGGGGGGGGGAGAGGAACTCCATTTATAATTAAAATTCGCTTGAGGTAGCTTGAGCTCTGAAGCTGGGGGGAGCGGTATATTTAGGGCATTGGATTTATCATTATTATTTTATAGCCCGAAACTTTGCCAAATTGCGTTCTAAAAGGAGTTGAGCGTTAGGAGCGGAGGTTTGTGAGGAGCTAGCTAGAGCTAATATGGACATCGTCCGCGAATAGAGAGATCTTGTAATCTTTTCCGTCAATGGGATCCTTGTATATTGGCCTCATCCCGAATTTTAGTCGCTAGGGGTTCGATTGATAATGGGTGAAGAGCGTGGAGACAAAGGGCAAACCTGTTCTAGTTCCATTTCTATCATAATTGGATAGCTAAATTTCCCCTGGAAGTGTGAGATACGCTGTGGGCTTCTGGGTAGAGAGCTCTAACTCCTCCGGAAAATTTCCCTCAAATACAAATTTTAGCATGGTCTGCTCTAGTAATACTATTTTATTCTACTATTGCTTTTTCAGCGTCTAAGCTTAACAGTATAGCCTTCGTTCCGGTGAGGTGCACGTGGTCAATAATGTTTATGATCTTTCGGGTATTGTGAGGCTTGTCTACCACGAGACAAAACCTAACTTGATCTATATGTATTAATCTTGGTAGATCGGGTTCAATATGTTTTTAAACTGAAACTTGACATATATCTTTAATTATAATATCCTTATGCCACATACGAGCTCTGCATACCCAAATAGTGTTCGTTGCCATTTATACCTTCTCTCTCTTTAAAATGGTGGTTCCAGTGATGCTTGACCTTAGTCCTTACAAAGCCATGATGATTTTGAAGAGCACTGTTTATTGGACAACCTGCTACTTTACTCTTTGTGCACAAAGACCCAAATATGTGCAATGTTTTTACCCAGATTAGTTTATTATGAAAAATAGTGTGGATTAGAAATGTTATTTGTATTTTGTTTTAAATGCCACGTTCTGGGAACACTCAAGTGTTATTCTTCAATATTTCAGATGTACCTGTAATGGAACCCAGAAGATCTTAAAGGCTTATATGTTGTAGGTTTTATACATGTAATCCCTAGTGGCATTTTGAGTCTGCATCCAGCCAATTGTCCATGTTTTCGATTCACTTGGTTGGTTATTCTCAAACTTTTCCCCAACTGCACTTCTTCAATTGCTGCTAGCCATGCCATCTTGTAATTTACCCCAAGGAGCATGGAATTGGTAAGACTGTGTCAGGAGGACTCAAGGTAAGGATGGACAGTGGCTCGCACAGCAGGAGTTGGCAATAGGCATAGTCGGGGTTCACACAGCAAGAGGGTCAGAGGGAGGCGGCTAGGGTAGCGTCGATCAGGTGGTCCAGATGGGTCCAGGCAACAGGGAATCCACCAGTGCCACAGGGCAGAAGTGGATAAGCCAAATTACTGACAATGACCTTTAATATGTGAACTAGGATCACCAGATACAAAGAAGAACAGGAACAGGGCCACTATGGCAGAAACGGCTATGGGGGAGGGTGGTGAGTCTCAGAACAACAAAAACAAAGGCAAGGTGAATCAGAAGATAGGAAAACTATGAGAAACAAGAGAAGACAGCAGATGGAATCCCAGAGAAGACAGAAGCTAGACAGCACACCCAGTGGACAAGCAAAGGAACTGTGGGAGAAGGCAGCTCACTAAAATGTCCTTGAAGACAGGAAACGCACAGGGTGGGAGGGGGTGATAGGAGGAGAAGGAAATGGTAAGACGGACTAGGCGGGGAGGGAAGGAGAAGAATTGTAAGACGACATGGGAGGGGGAGGAGAATGCGATGGTAAGACTGAAAGGGGGGGAAGAGGGAGAACGAAAATGGAATGGTTAAGACTAGACATGGGGGGGAGGGGGCAGGGAGGAGAATGAGATGTGTAAGACTGACTAGGGGGGGGAAATTTAGACTAGTGGAGTGGTCGCGGATTTCCATGCTTGGGGAAATATTCAAGTCTATGCTCTTGTGCACACAAAAGGTTACCATGGACCTAATAATCCCAAAAACAAGAAATGCCACCCAAGCATTTGCTGTCACTTTTTGCTACCACATTTTTTAGTTCTGATGACTTTCCAAATATACTTAAGATATATGCATTATTAGCGGAAGTCATCCACCGACTGCCCACTTACTACTTCCTACATGCTGATGTCGCGTATATTACTCAAAAATACAGCTATTATCACTTTTTGTAATGGCCCGATTCATGTGTGATAGCAGTTAAGTTTAAGAGCAATGGCTTCCCACTCTACCGAATTGTCCTCTGGTAAATAAGAAAGGGGTGACTGAGGATGCTAGAGCCCACTGGTGTAGAAGAGGAGGGGATGAGCGCGCAAGCTTCACAGACATACTATTTTAAGAGCGTCCAAACAAATGTCATATTGGCACAGTGACCGATCATCTAAAACTGGGTTTTCATAAACAGTTTGGGCGTGTCAGCCCACGTTTCAGGTGTCATGTAGAAATATATGGCAATTTAATCAGATAAGTCTCTATTTGGGTCAATGAGTCAAGGTTGCTGCGAAATCGATTTTGGGTTTTGCTCTAGCTTTTCTGATCAATAGACCCGAAAGTTAATAGTCTTAGTTTACATATGAGAAACCACGCCTACTCTTATATTAAAATATTAGTTGGTATTAGCATGTATTAAAAAAAAAAGGTGTGTTAGTTTATAAACAAAGTGCCAAAGGGTTTATAAATGAAAAATGAATATGGTCCCCGGTAAATTTCAGCGCGAAAAATTGGCACTTTTATAATTGGTCTAAAGCTGAAAATCCTAGCAAAAGCCAATTAATTATGTTCAATGACAATGCCAGCAAACAACTCAATTAAAACAAAAAGCCCAGGCGTACATATACCAAGCAACGTATTTTCCCGATTATTCTGTTTGAAGTTCAGACAGATTCTTGCTTTCCTTATCAGCATCTAAAGAAAAGTTACAACAATGTGTGTGACATTTATGATTTTTCTTTTAATTTATAAGAACTTATTATCCCAATGCCCCACTGGCTTTGTGCCTTTACAAATGGAATATTCTTATTAGAGGTGGTAAGCGCAGCAGTCAAGGAAAACCCCACGTGTCGAACATCAGTTTAACAATGTGTCGTTTTATACATCAAAGTTAAATGTCCAACCTTTATTTTGTTTTGATAACCAGGGGGAATTAGTTTAGTTAAGACAGGAGTTTATGATTTTTTATTTTTTTAGGAAATAATTGAGAGGTCCCCATATGTCATTCCTGCCTCATCAGTCACTCATTATGACTAAAATGTGTTAGGTAACGTGGCGAAAATAAACCCAACTTCCTACCTACAAAAGATGAGGGCCTTAGGAGTCAAAATCCTAAATAATCTAATTTTGTATATAGTCCCCTCTGTTGGGGACTACTATCCAGTAAAGGGTTAATAATGCCATTAAGGCAGGGGTGATGCTGGGAGCCCCAGCGTTCGTGCCCCCCCCGGTTAGAAACCCGCGGTCAAATGAGTCGCGCGGGTTCACGTTGATCCAGAGCAACATGTGACGTGCGTTGTCATGGCGACTACCATCACGTCACATGACCCCACTGCATCATTCACCTTGTGTTGCCATGGCACGACGCGTTCAACCGAGAAGACCACGGCTCGGCAGCGGTAAGGGAGTTACAGAGGCCTACGCCCTCCCAGCAGTTTTATTTAAATGCCTTGGCGGAAGGGCACGGGGCCCTGTAACTACCACGCCCCCTAGCAAATCTTGTGTGCCCCTCAGTTTGTGCACGCTGCATTAAGGGAATTAACTGTGGGATAACAGAGGGTTACCGCTTTTCTACACGGTGTGACGAGGTTGAGGTCACGGACCCCGGAGTATGGTGGGTTTATATGTTCTGGTGCTCTAGAAGCTGGTTCTTCAGAGTTTTGACTGGGGTCCTCACGGCAAGTCCTGCAAAGTATTAAGTAGGTCTGTTTGTTTGCAGTTCACCCCAGTAAATGCCCTGACTAGAAAAAAGGCCGTAGTAGAAGGGTCACATCTGTTCCACTATAGATAAGGAGGCCAGCATGCTTCTTGATAGGAGTTCTTGGCATAGTAACTCCAGGGTACGTTTTGGACCGGCCCAGCCAGACGGTTCCAGAGCATATCTCGAGTGAATAGGTATGGAGAAGTATGCGAACATAATAATGGTACTAATCCAGGAGCCCAAAGTGATGCCTGACAGGCCCACTGAAACAAGCGGTGGGGGCTATTACTAACTCTATGCAAAGAGATGCAATTTTGCCTTTACTATGGATAACTAGTATCCGGCCCAGGTAGGAGTGAAGAGCTACCGAGGGAATGAAGTATCGATAATATGTTTGCACAAAGTATATCAGTATCTTGGGAGCATTAATTGACCACTGTCAAATAAGGGACCTTTTGTTTATTAAAGTTCCGGCGCCCTTTTTTTCCAATCCGCTTATTCACGCTTAGCCGGCCACCTACCCAGACCCCTGCAAAGGCCTGAGATACAGAGCACTGCAAGGGTTTAGCTAATCGGATGTGACCATGCTTTAGATCCATGTAAGGAGGGTTACAATGAGGCCACATTATTTATCATCCTGCAGAAAGAAAGTATATACTTATAGTTCAGTAACTCAATGACTCAATTCAAAAACTTGCATCTAGCCTTTAAAATATAACACGACTTCTGGAAAAAACTAACAACTGAAAAAATGTTGTATCCCAAATATGGTTAACCGAGATCTGATTTACAGTGGGTGGGCACATAAATGATTGTTAAATGCTTGTAAGAAACCAAACAACAATAGATAAATTAAAACTAATTGGGTTTCCCACTTACCTACGTTTTATTAAAACGGTTCAACAATTTCTGACGGGATCTGCATTAAGGGATTGTACATAAAATGATATAAAAAAAGGCCTTTCAATCCTGTCATATAGTGTGCCAAAACAAGTACATTTGTCCCTTGCTGGATTGGAAAGGTGGCATCCAAATTCCAGAATTTTAAACCATTTGTGATGGGAGATAATTAAAAAACAAAAAATAATAAAACAACAAGAGGTGAATACCTGCATAAACGCCAAACAAAATTAGTAGGCGCCCAGACCAACAAGAATTATTTTTAAGAATCTTGCGTAACTGATCCAAGTCCATGGAAAACTTTTCCATTCAGCCACATTAAGGGCAAACATTTGCCAAGAAAAGTCTTAATCAAGAACGAAAGCAGTCGGAGGTTTGAAAACGGATCAGATACCATACGTAGATCTGACATGACACGATTGCAAATTGGCGACTTCGGCGGCATTATTCCCATGACACGCAAGCAATCCGGAGAGTAGAAGAACCAAAGTCTTTTGAGTTTTGGGGGGTTGGTGGGGACGGGGGGAGGAGGGGGAGGAATGTGTGTTGCAAAAGCTGTGAAACCTAACAGGATTGATGAAGAGGGCACCACCAGGAATGGAGGCACTGGGGCTAATTTGAGGACGCGGAAAGCCTCACCTGGCTAGGTCCACGGATAGGATGCCGATATAACAATATTTCGGCCACAAAGGATCCTTATCATTGAGACGGAGAGTAAGAAGAGTACCTTGTGTCGCAAACCATGATTAACCTGCGGTCGTTGGACTTTGTTTCTGGACCGGAATTAAGTAAGTTATTTGCATGTGTGCTCACCAAGATTTATTTTTGTGTATCTAATCGACCAAAAGACAAGCAAGTTACGTTTTATGAAGCATCTTTTGGTGATTTAATGTCGTAGACTCTGGGGGGGGGGGGTAGACAGCTCTCGCTCAGCTCAAGTTGTACAGAAGTTGGGTGCCAATAGAGGTTTAGATAGTTAGAACATGGAAAAGGGTAACCAGGGTCACTTCATCAGAGGTGAGAGTAGGCTATATCAGTAAAAGCCCCCCCGATCCACATGCACTCGCTGGTATAGTGGAACTAGGCTGCAAAGCCCTGGTATGAGAACGGAAGAGTCGGAGGACCTTGTTGTGGTTACGGTGGTTGACCACGACTAAGTATGTCTCAAATATGATAGCGATATCCCTAACTGTTTTGTTGCTCTTTGACAATGGATACACTGGCAACTCATGCTTTGCAAAAACTTTTCTTTTAAAAAAAAAAAAAATGGTTAAATAGGTTTTGACTTTGACTGGAATGGCCAAATGTGTCTCAAATATTTTTTGCTTCACATGGCTCATTGTACTATCTGGGTCAGAAAACAGCCGTCTAACAGTTTTCGCACGCTATGTTTCCTCCAAAATATAGCTTGCACACAAAGTTGTTATTGAGAATAAAATCACAGAGAGACCCAGTATCCCGAAATGCAGACAGATGTCACAGCGCTCTGAAGGCAGAAATGGCGATAATAGCTCCGTAACGGTCATATCATCAAAGTCTCACATTTATTGCAGGTGATGCATATTCTAGTGGGTCCGGCTCTGACGTTCTAGTTTCAGCTCTTCACCAAGCTTACTAATCACAGTTGTTTGTAGAGACGAGGCTTTGTAGGCATCCCTACGAGTCTTATGCATCCTCGCGGGAGAGGGGGCGATGCACCTCAGCACTTGCATAACCTCTTCTTGAATGCTGTTATGCATAGCTGACTCATTGTAAAAGGTACCCTGATACTTAAGCTGTTGGCTTTTTCTAAATTGTCTTAACCCAGAGAGGAGCGGTAGTTAATTACAGAAGAAGCACAACCACATTATTTTTGTTTCTGCCTAACCTGACATTTTCTCATTTCGTTCTCTCAGGTCAAATAAAACCCATAGGTGGAATTATTTTGTGACTCTCAAGGGCTAATGTGCATGGTGCATTCATCAGTTGTAGTTCAATATCATCCTAATATGCAGACATATTAGTCCGCTATTCAACTAGACCCCAAATGATTAAATATTTAGAAGCAAATAAACCCATCAGACTGATGGAACCAGGATTTTTATAATACGCAGCAGAAAGCATTTACATGTATTCGGAAACTAGACAATTATTTTTTTCTAGAGGGGGTTAAAGGGGGTATGTGGATTTTGTAAAACAGTGCTTTATTGTATTTGTTTAACAGCAGCGAAACATGTGGAATCTACATTTGTTTTTTCAATATATTACTTCTGTTGTAGGCCATGAAGACACGTGGCGTTTGTTTTTTT
>WSYH01012434.1:0-18854 GCA_036426205.1 Ascaphus truei | reverse complement strand
TGTCCAGAAGTCAGTCCCCACTACTGCATTCTCTCCCTCCTGCCCAAGGACTGATACTTAGACAGGAGTGTCATAACAAGGGTCTTTATTGCATGGCAGGCATCTACTGCAGATCTCCATACAGCGAGGCAGAGTCCAGACCTCTGGATGGTGATGGCCCCTGATCTTACAGGGCCTCTGTGGCTGAATCTGATGTTCCCTCAGTCCAAAGACTAAGGGTGAGCATGTTCATCCTGCCATAGGAGAGACTGACAGCTCTCTGTCTCCTCTCTCTTCCAGAGCAGGAACGGGACTTCCTCTCTCTTCCAGAGCAGAGTTTTGGTGAAAAATGATGCTCAAAAGTGCTGGGGTCCGTATGTATTTAATGAAAGGGAGCTCATACTGGGTAATGACTAATCAGATAATCACAGTACTAAACCTATAAGGGGGCTCTAAAGATACCCTGAAGGTGGGGGTAGGTTGCCCAGAGACACCCTCCCCTTACCTCATTGGGTTGGCCCCAGGTAAACGTACTCACGATACTTTTAACCCCCAGTGGCACCCGTCCAGAGCGTGCCGCTGTATCCAGGTAGAGGAATCCAAAATGCAAAGTGTGTGCAGCGCACAGCAATAAGTGAGGATAGCAGGTCTGGCAAAATGAAATCCTTTAATGAGAAGCCATAAAATAGAGGGCTGCAACCCTTCTACGCGTTTCGTGCTAGTGCACTTTATCAAGAAGTGCCATACACGGTATACAAAACATTTAAATACAGCTGACTGCCGTTTTTGGCGCCAAACCAATGACGTCATGAATCCAAGTTAACCAATACACATCGCTCGTCTAGCGCATGCGCCACACGACTAGGTCCAAGAGGAGCCCCTACCACATACACAAGCCAATCCACAGTCCCAGGGGGTCGCGCCCATCTGGACACTATGACAAGCCCAGCCCTGCGATAAGAAACACTCCTCCGTCCCGCCATCCACATATTGTTCTTTGGAGTCAATGATTTAAATGATTATTATGACCTCTGTTTCATCAAGAGGGTGCACATATGTTTTTATACTGGTATAGGAATATACTTTTTAATTGATTCTTTTGCTTTTTTAGCTAGATAACTGTTTAAATATCTGTATCTTTATACATTTTGTTACTGACTGCCTAATACTAGCTCTCCGTCTGTTTTTGCATTATTAAATTATGGTCCTTTGGGCACCAGCATGTGACTCTGTGATCGTTGCCTCCACAGTTTGCCTAAGGCATCATGAGGATGTGCGCGTTCATAGTGTCAACACTGGAGCTTATTTTGCGGTTTATATCATCCACGCATTTGTGTATAGTAATGACGGGGTGAATGGAATTTCATCTCCAACGTTGCTCGTCTGCGCATGCGCGGACCGACGGGATGGAGGAGTGTCTCTTATCGCAGGGCTGGGCTTGTCATAGTGTTCAGATATGCGCGACCCACTGGGACTGTGGATTGGCTTGTGTATGTGACAGGGGCTCCTCCTGGACCTAGTCGTGTGGCGCATGCGCTAGACGAGCGATGTGTATTGGTTAACTTGGATTTATGATGTCATTGGTTTGGCGCCAAAAACGGCAGTCAGCTGTATTTAAATGTTTTGTATACCGTGTATGGCACTTCTTGATAAAGTGCACTAGCACGAAACGCGTAGAAGGTTTGCAGCCCTCTATTTTATGGCTTCTCATTAAAAAGGCTACTAAAGGTTTTGTGGTACCTCGCTCAAACCCCTAGGTGATTAGATATGGTCGCGTGCTGCCAGGGATTAATGCGTAGGAGAAAAGTGGTGTACAGGGTACACAGAAAGATCCCTAATAAAGGCGCACCGCAGAAGAGAGAGAGAGAGAGAGAGAGAGAGAGAGAGAGAGAGAGAGGCAGAGAGAGGCAGAAAGAGGCAGAAAGAGAGAGGCAGAGAGAGGCAGAGAGAGAGAGAGGCAGAGAGAGGCAGAGAGAGAGAGGCAGAGAGAGGCAGAGAGAGAAAAGCAAAGAGAGAGAGAGAGAGGCAGAGAGGGAGAGAGGCAGAGAGAGAGAGGCAAAGAGAGAGAGAGAGCAGCAGAGAGGGAGCTGCAAAGAGAGAGAGAGCAGCAAAGAGAGAGAGAGAGAGAGCAGCAACAAGAGAGAGAGGGCAGCAAAGAGAGAGAGAGCAGCAAAGAGAGAGAGAGAACAGCAAAGAGAGAGAGAACAGCAAAGAGAGAGAGAGCAGCAACAAGAGAGAGATAGCAGCAAAGAGAGAGAGAGAGCAGCAACAAGAGAGAGAGAGCAGCAAAGAGAGAGAGAGCAGCAAAGAGCGAGAGAGCAGCAAAGAGAGAGAGAGCAGCAAAGAGAGAGATAGGGAGAAGCATAGAGAGAGAGAGCAGCAAAGAGAGAGAGCAGCAAAGAGAGAGAGAGCGAGAGAGAGCAGCAAAGAGAGAGAGAGCATCAAAGAGAGAGAGAGAGAGTAGCAAAGAGAGAGAAAGAGCAGCAAAGAGAGAGAGAGAGCAGCAAAGAGAGAGAGAGACAGAGCAGCAAAGAGAGAGAGAGAGAGAGCAGCAAAGAGAGAGAGAGAGAGCAGCAGCAAAGAGAGAGAGAGAGAGCAGAGAGAGAGAGAGATAGATAGAGAGAGAGAGAGAGAGAGAGAGGGCAGCAAAGAGAGTGAGAGCAGCAAAGAGAGAGAGAGAGAAAGAGAGCAGCAAAAAGAGAGAGAGAGAAGGAGACATGATGGAGGGGAAGAGAGAGAAGGAGACATGAGGGGGAGAAGAGAGAGAAGAGAAAAATATGCTGGGAAAAGAAACCTCAGGTTGTTAGAGAGAGGATGACAGGGGAAAATATATGGGAGATTAAATAAAGAGAAAGGCATGTGTGAGAGAAAAGGGAGAAAAAAGACATGAGAGGGAAATAAAATAAATACATGAGGGGAGAACAGAGAGAATATGAGCAGAGTAAGAAGAGAGAGTTGTGGGGGGGGGAGAGAAAGTAATGGCGGGGGTGGAGAGAGAAATGCTCGGAAGGCAGGAGAGAGACATGCTGGGGGGAGAGTAGAGAGAAACATTCTGTGGGGGGAGGAGATAAAGATTCTGTGTGGGAAGGAGAGAGAAAGATGTGCTGGGAGGAAAGGAGAGAGACATGCTGGGGTGAAGGGAGAGATGCTGGAGGGGGGAAAAGAGAGAGACATGCTGGGGGGAGAGGAGAGAGATGCTTGAGGGGGGAAACGAGAGAGACATGCTGGGCAGTGGAGGAGAGAGACATGCTCTGGGGGAAGGGAAAGAAGAGAAAGATAATAAGGAGGAGGGGGAGAGATGATGAGGAGGAGGGAGAGGATGATGAGGAGGGGGAGAGATTAGAAGGGGAGAGAGGATGATGATGAGGAGGAGGGGAAGAGATGATGATGATGATGAGGAGAGATGAGGGAGAGAGGATGAGGAGGAGGAAGGGGAGAGATGAGGAGCGGGAGAGAAGATGATGATTAGGAGGGGGAGAGATGATGAGGAAGATGAGGAGGAGGAATGATGAGAGGATTAGGGACAGGATGGGGGAGGGAGAAAACAAATCGCAATCAGAATAAATATTAATGGGCCCTGAATTTTTTTGCCCGGGGGCCCGCGCATGTCTAGCTACGCCACTTTTTCATTACAAAAAGTTACATGTGTCATACAAATTTACATATATATACAGCTCAACCCTGTTATAGCGCCATCCGCTATAACGCAGATCCGCTTATAATGCGGTTTGAGCTGGACCCCGAATATTAAAGAAAAAAAAAAAACACTGCACACTTTCACACACTCACAGCATGCACACAGCCTCACCCCCTGCCTTTGGTGTCAGCTGCTGAGGCATCGTGGGGCTGCTGGATCGGGATTGGTGCGGGGCTGGGGGGGGTGGTGGGGGGATCGATATGGAGCTGCTGGGGCATTGTGGGGCTGCTGGATCAGGATCAGGATTGGTGCGTGGCTGGGGGGGATTGGTGCGGGGATGGGGAGGGGGGATTTATGTGGAGCTGCTAGGGGAAGTGAGTCTGCGAGGGGAATGCTGGGAGAAATATGGTGGATTCTTGGGGATGTGTAGGGCTGTCGGCACCTCACTCCACCTATTCCTTCCTCCTCCTCCCGATCGGGCGCGCGGTGTCCATTTAAAAGAAATTATCGCGATCCCGGTTATAGCCCAGTCGGATCGGGTGGCCCCCGAGGACCGCGCTATATCGGGGTTGAGTTGTATATATATGAAACACATCATATACAGTTGCGTGAAAAAGAAAGTACACCCTCTTTGAATTCCATGGTTTTACATATCAGGACATAATAACATCATCTGTTCCTTAGCAGGTCTAAAAATTAGGTAAATACAACCTCAGATGAACAACAACACATGACATATTACACTGTGTCATGATTTATTTAACAAAAATAAAGCCAAAATGGAGAAGCCATAGGAATTAAGATGCTAAGTAACAGAAAGGTGCTGCTAATCAAATGCCCTTGATTTATTGATCACCAGCAAGTGTGACCACCACTATAAAAGCCAAAGTTTTAGCAGTTTGCTGGTCTGAAGCATTCCGGTGTGTGTTAACACAATGCCAAGGAGGAAAGACATCAGCTGCCCATCAATCTGGGAACGGTTATAAGGCCATTTCCAAACAATTTAAAGTCCATCATTCTACAGTGAGAAAGATTATTCAAAAGTGGAAAACATTCAAGACAGTTGCCAATCTTCCCAGGAGTGGACGTCCCTGCAAATTCACCCCAAGGTCAGACGGTGCAATGCTCAGAGAAATTGCAAAAAACCCAAGAGTTACATCACAGACTCTACAGGCCTCAGTTTGCATGTTAAATGTTAAAGTTCATGACAGTACAATTAGAAAAAGACTAAACAAGTATGGTTTGTTTGGAAGGGTTGCCAGGAGAAAGCCTCTTCTCTCTAAAAATAGCATGGCAGCACAGCTTAGGTTTGCAAAGTTGCATCTGAACAAACCACAAGACTTCTGGAACATTGTCCTTTGGACAGACGAGACCAAAGTGGTGATGTTTGGCCATAATGCACAGCGCCACGTTTGGCGAAAACCAAACACAGCATATCAGCATAAACACCTCATACCAACGGTCAAGCACGGTGGTGGAGGGGTGATGATTTGGGCTTGTTTTGCAGCCACAGTACCTTGGAACCTTGCAGTCATTGAGTCGACCATGAACTCCTCTGTATACCAAAGTATTCTAGAGTCACATGTGAGGCCATCTGTCCGACAGCTAAAGGTTGGCCGAAATTGGGTCATGCAACAGGACAATGATCCCAAGCACACCAGCAAATCGACAACAGAATGGCTGAAAAAGAAAAGAATCAAGGTGTTGCAATGGCCCAGTCAAAGTCCAGACCTCAACCCGAATGAAATTCTGTGGCAGGACCTTAAGAGATCTGTGCATAAACAAATGCCCACAAACCTCAATGAACTGAAGCAACGTTGTAAAGAAGAGTGGGACAAAATTCCTCCACGACGATGTGAGAGACTGATAAAGTCATACAGAAAACAATTACCTCAAGTTATTGCTGCTAAAGGTGGTTCTACAAGCTATTGAATCATATGGTGTACTTAGTTTTTCACACATGGCTTCTCCAATAAATCATAATGGTGTAATATGTCATGTGTTGTTATTCATCTGAGGTTGTACGGTATTTACCTAATTTTAAGACCTAAGGAACAGATGATTGTTATTATGTCCTGATATGTAAAACCATAGAATTCAAAGAGGGTGTACTTTTTTTTCACACCACTGTACATCATATACTATATTATGTTTCCAGTGATTAAAGTGATATGTTTGTGTGAACTAATATGGTATATAATGTAATAATGACTGTATAAAGTTTTGGTGTACAATAATGTATATCCATACTTATCTCAATAATATTAAGTGAACTGGGGAGGAACCCCTGCTGCAGCTAAACAGTAGTAGGTGTGATAAGAACGTGTGGGTGCTGTGGGGCGGATGAACTAACAACAAACTAGAGAAGAAAAAGAACCCCACTATGTTAGCACACACACACTGAGCTTGGATGATATATGAATCAATTAAAAGTATACTTTATTAGGAACAACTGATAAAACAAAGGGCTTTAAAATAAACATTTAACAATGGCACCTGTGTGGAACCAATAGGAGTGAGTTGACTCCGGTTAGGGAAAAATAATCCCTCTTACAGTGTATGAATATTAGCTACTGAACCTAGAAGGTTGACTGACTTCCCGGGATGTGTGCATTTATCAGACCAAAACCAATCCGGGCTCGCCCGGCCGCTTTCACAGTCCCAAGATCAGGTGGCTACACTGTTACCTACCCATCTTTAGGGACAAGGGGTTTCTTATTAGATAGCCCAGTATACCCGGACTAGCATTTGGCAATTTACCTTGTTAACAATTCATACCCGTTTGTATCTCATGTTCCCTAGATAGGTGGCTAATTGTAGTCAACCTTCTAGGTACAGTGGTTAATAATCATACACTGTAAAAGGGATTATTTTTCCCTAACCCGGAGTCAACTCACTCCTATTGGTTCCACACAGGTGCCATTGTTATATGTTTGTTCTCAATAATATTAAATAATATTGTATTTATTTTAATGTTCATCCTTCCTTTATTTGAATTGTACATTAATATAAAGGAAATATTAATTAATGCTGTGGAGATATGTATGGATATACATTCTTGTACACCCATACTTTATACGGTCATTATAACATTATATACCATATAATTAAGTAAAAAAGTTAATAAGTGTAAAAATGATAAATTTCTATTATAACAAGATGTGCATTCGCTTTTGGTAACACATCAAAATCTCTATTAATAGCGCTTCCTTAATAACAATTCTTAAAGTTTGACCAATATGCACCTGCAGTGTATTGGAAAACGAGTCTCAGCACTAAGATCATCCCCTTTCCTACAGGTAACGTAACCAAGGTGGTTTTTCTAACGGACCTTATTTATGCATACAATGTGATTAGCTTTGAGGATCCCCGTTAAAATGAAGGAAAAATAAAGTCTGTTACCTAATTACCCTTCATACTTCCTATGTGATGCCCTACTCCTGTGATAGACACCAGAATCGGGGATTATTAAAGAAATTTTATATGTAAGTTACTAATTTTATTATTTGTTGCTAATACAATATCTATCTCTCATCTTGGTGCGCTTTTGTGTTTTTTCTTGTTCTGTTACCTAATTAGGCAAGGTAACATTATTTGCCCTTATTTAGTGCACTTCTCAGGATCTACCCAATAGAAACAAAGTGGTGTTTCAACTCAGGTCAGCTGCGATAGTTGCAGATTGAATTTATATGATGATTCTTCATATTACATTTTATTCATGCAATTCGGCTGTTCTTTCCTCTGTTTCCAAGTTTCTTGCCGTCTCAGTTGTCCTAGTTGATAATCAGAGTACAATATTCAGCACGGGGAAGTACACTGTCTGTTTCTGCTCCTAAGGCTGCGCTTATAGTGCCGGCAACAGCAACGTGACGTTGCGTCAAAACAAATGCATTGCTGCTGTCGCGTGCGCTTATAGTAAGCGCAAGGCAACAGCGCGACGTAGCGACGGATTGGTCGCGATCGCTGGAAGTTATCTCAATTTGATTTTTCCAGCGAACACAGCCTGACGTCGCCGTTGCATCGCCGGCACTATAAGCGTAGCTGAAGCTGAAGCTCAGAATGTTCTGCTAAGTATAAAGGGTGGAGGAGAGGTATGAGTTGATGATACTCAGAATTTCTTAGAGCTCTCAGCATAATGTATTTCCTATACATACATTCATATGCTGTAGTAACAATGCCACAGTTTTCATGCACATTCCCTAAATCTGTTGGTACTTATTTTCTGGTATGTGGATCTATATAGTTTGAGAAAACATTGGGAGGCAAAAACGTTCACCATTTGCACTTTAAAAAGACTTTGGAAGAAAGTTATCATGCATGACAAACCAGTGGAAACATGTCATAGTGTACACACAGGAGAATTTGTGGTTTATTTTTTATTTGGAACTACATGCTGTTTTCAAAGCCATTCAATATTTTGCAATCAATTAAATGTAAAAACATGTGCTCTGTCATTTATTGTTTGTGGTGTAAGCAGCTCAATTGGACTAATTAGTGAGGTGTGTAAAAGCAGCATTCATCATACGCATAGTTTGCAAACACCGGTACATCCGTCTGAATTCTGTAACGCTCACTGAAAAGATTGTGTTACCTAAGGTCACATTGGTATATAGATGATAAGTAGCCCACAAACAGTTGTATTTAAAATTAGATGTTTTAAAAGAATGCATTTCAAAGCATATACTTGTGCAAATTTTTACCATTATGGTGGAATCTTGCGACTACATTTTCGAATCCTACTAATACAGTATTTAGTTAGTAATATGAGTTATTTAATTGCATCCCACAATTGAACTATGAATTATAAACTGTATACAGTTAACTGCATGTAAGCACATTTGGTGATATGACAACAAATTATATCCACAGAGAACAGACTAGTTCTTTCATACTGTATCCATATATGCTAGGACCGGAAAGCAATGTGGGATTAAACTACATAAAATTAAAGTCAAAAATTGGTGAATTAAAGCTTGCTACTTTCAAATGTGAATGCATTGGAATTTACAAGTCTGTACAGTGGCATTCATCCCAGACTACAAAGTGCTAGTCCCGTGCTAAATAGGAATATACAGTACTAGTTCAAATCTAGTATTAAATACTCCAGCCACTCACCTAAATATGTTTTGGAAAACAAAGGGGGTATTTGTCCAAGTCTAGTTGCTGCAAAACGTGTGCGAAAAAGCAGCAGGCTAATGAAACAAAATGTCAATGAAAAAAAATTGGATTTTGTATTTGCAACCAGGAGACCCCAAAAGCATATTCTGCCATGTGTCGTGTATACGCTCTTCCATGGGGACATGTGTATGTGTGTGAAACGGGTTTAACAACAAACTGGACACCAGTTGTCTTACTCACCTCCCTTCAGAACACTAAAATTACTCTGCCACCATTAGAAATAAGGGCTTACACATAGAAGACCATCATGCTCCAGAAGAATATACACATTTAACTGAAGCCAATTTAATGAAACAGGGAGGTAAAACATACACTGGCGACACACTTTATTCGAGCTCGGCTAGTCCCACGATTTCGGGTATACCCGGGTGTATTGAGGTTTGTGACTGTTTTCTGCCCGAGTATATTGGGTTATTTTCCAGACAGGGATTGAAGCATTTTATTCCCGCTGGCTGCAATACTGCACAGTATATATATATATACTGCATTACAATGCATGAATTTATGCCATCTGGTAGACACGCGAAGCATTGCAGCCTATTAAATCCTAATCAATATCATTTAACAGATCAGCCGCCCGTCAGCCAGGCATGAACCCAGGCTGGGAAGGCAAACGCAACGGGGCTTGTCAGAGGTGAGGAGCGGTGCATTCCAGGTATCTGCCAGGTACATACCGGGTATTTGCTCGAATAAAGTGTGTCGGTGCAGTATTTGGAAATGAAGACAATCCCAAAGGAAACACAGGTGCAATTAGAGCTCAAAGACAGTGATTTGAGTTTAGATTTATTATAACGAGAAAAGCTACAGTGCTTGTACAGACAAAAGGATATGTAGCACACTTTCCCCTACCCCCTGGGACATATGGCGGCTACTGTGTGTGTGGTGCATTACCTGTGGCTCACAGGAGGCCTGAACCTCCACTGCTGGGAGCCTGGGGTTTACCTGATCTGTCTGGTGACAGCGCTTCCACCTGCGCGGGATCCTAACAGTGTGGGATAACCCCGTGCAGGGCACTATATAATAATACACACTGGTCTGGTATAACGAGTTCACTGAATGTGTAAGAATAATAACTATAATAACAGAACCACTCAGGCCTCGCAGGGCCGTAACCCCACACAGTGCCCCCAACACTGTGTCCACACCCGATGGGGTTTACCCCAAAGTACTGAGGTGCCTCTGGACACCCAACCACCCTGGTGGCCACAGCGCTGCCCACACCCGCGTGTTACTGTTGGTGCACTTGTAGAATGGTGGTATACATGCCGGGTGCTCCAATACCCGGTAGCGCCAACTGAATATAAGGGATCTGCTGACCAGCGATGTTGTCCACGATGGCGTCTGCGTCCATGTGGGGTGGTATCCGGTTGGAGTGTCCCACCGCGAGGATAGTCTCTGTGCCTTTCGGTGGTGGTCTGGTCCCAGACCACAGGCTGGACCTGCTGCACGGTGTTTGGCTGTGTCCCTGACACTAATGATGCTAATGGGCCTGTCCTTATAGCAACTAAAGGGGAAATGCTGCACAGCACATAACAATAATATAAAGATACAACTACTGGTGCTCCTGGTTCAGGATTCTCTGTGATGAACAGAAAGCACACTTGCCTAAACAGGTGTAAAGAGACCCCTATATTACTAGCACTCACTGGGAAATGTAGTATGTGTGAAGAATTTAAAACGTAACCTTTATTGGTTGGATTTAATTAATATAAAATGGTTAAACACAAGCATGAACAACACTTAGGACGACTGGTCAGAATAACCGATAAAATAAATATTAAACAATATGCTCACAAACCTAAATTTGGTTGTCGTAAACCAAAGGGACTATTATCCTATAGAGATATGGTAGTTTAGCCCCTATATGGTAACAATGATGTAAATGGATAAAATACAGCTGCGGCCGCCTTTATCCTAATGCGTCCGGATCAGCGGCGCTCTGCTAACCGCGGCCAGATGCGGTATATTTTCTTTTTTCTGTAGCGCTTTCCGGTAAGTTAGCGCTCGGATTTTTAGCGCTGTCCGCTATACTACAATACCGTCTAAAAACACAGGTGGGCGTTCGCGAGCTGTTGTCTTAAAAGTCTAATAAGTCTAATGCATGTCTAATGCATTATGTCTGTGTGTGCGTGCGCAGTGTTTGTAAAATGGAGGATTTACAGTATACAGTATTACAAAAATATAGCGCTGCGTCTTCTTCGAATATAAAATTATCACATTTCTATACAGTACTGTATGTACTGTATTATTTTGTCTTCAGTACTTTTACTTGTTTTCATACTCTTTTTATACAGTATTATGCGTGTACCATACATTGTTGAAACGCATAGGCGTGTTACAGTATCACATTTCGGCGCATACAGCGCTCTCCCTCTCGCCCCCGCACACACACGGCTAAAGTACTATTTCAACTTCTTATCTACAGTTCAGTACACCTCTCCTAGCCAGATGGCTTTCTGGCTTCAATCATCCCAAACCTGTCATCCCATTCCTGCGTGTATAACGTACAGAGCCTGGTGTCACATTTCAGCGCCTGCGTGTAATCAAGTGGAAGTTGAAGTCTGGAAAAAATATATATTTCTTTTTTTTTTTCTATGTTTCGTTTCCAGATGTGTGCCTGCATAAAAATTCTTGTTATTCTGATATTCTATCGGTACTGTAGATTTTTAATGTTACACTGGTCACTCACATGCTTTATGTAATTTTTATTGTTTTGGGGGTCTGGGGATCAAAACATTATGATGACCTGTTGAAAATATGTCCTTGAACTACAGTTCAGTACTGCTAATCCTTCGTGCATCTTTACCCCCCTCCCCCCGCAGACACACACAAGGCTCAAGTATTTCAACTTCTTATCGACACCTCTCGAAAACCATTTATTTTCAAAAGCTTGGCTTTGTGCTTTTAATCTTCCCGAGCCGAGCGTCACATCTCTTCGCCTGCGTGTAATCCTCTTTGGGAAGGGACCTAGTTGATGATTAATGCACATGCGTGTATAACTTCACAATCATTTTCAAATGCTTGGCTAATCTTGGATTATCTTGATAAAGTGCACTAGCACGAAACACGTAGAAGGGTTGCAGCCCTCTATTTTATGGCTTCTCATTAAAGGATTTCATTTTGCCAAACCTGCTATCCTCACTTATTGCTGTGCACTGCACACACTTCGCATTTTGGACTCCTCTACCTGAATACAGCGGCGCGCTTTGGAAGGGAGCCACTGGGGGACATAAGTATCGTGAGTACGTTTACCTGGGGCCAACCCAATGAGGTAAGGGGAGGGTGTCTCTGGGCAACCTACCCCCACCTTCAGGATATCTTTAGAGCCCCCTTATAGGTTTAGTACTGTGATTATTTTATTAGTCATTACCCAGTATGTGCTCCCTTCCATTTAATATATACGGACCCCAGCACTTTTGAGCACCATTTTTTCACCAAAACTATGTTATCAAAAGAGACCTTGAATCTTTAGCAACTAATTGTACTATTTTGCTTTTTGCATAGAACCAGTCTAACTAAAAGAGCAGGAGACTATCAATACAAAAGTATCTTAGCAATATCCTGAGCAGGAAGAAAGGAAATGCAATTTTGAGAGAGACTGAGTGCGTTAGGAATTATATTTCAGCAAAAGGCTGACTACAGAATCATAACTAGTTATGATGAGACAAAATGGAAGCTTAACACAAGTGCAGATTCTGGCCTGACATACTGGTCCTAACAATTCCCTCCTTTTTGTTCTCTAAAAGAACAAATACCCTTACTTGGTACTCTTCCCTATAACTATGGCCTTGTAGTGACCAATAGAGACATATATATTATATCTGCCAAATTTATAATTTTGTAACCATTTATTCGTTTTTGGGTATGTCCTGGACCTAGAGTTAAAGGACAGGGGATATATTATTGCAAGTGCAGTTGCATAAGTGAACAGGGTATACATTATATACAGGGCATTTTACATTTTTTTTAGCAGAATAGTTACAGTGGATTGTTTGAGGTGAAAGCCAGGAGTGACTGTGGGTGTGGGACAATAGCCACGAGTTCAGGCTGTTGGAATGCTTGATTTGTGGGGTGAGTTTTAAGATTAGTTAGTATTAAATGACTAAAAGGTTGACACCATTTGCATCAGAGAAAATGGCAGATGGCAGTCAGGTATGAATGAGAGTAAGTATGTATTGGGAGAAGATAGATTGATTTGTAGTTTGAGACAGTGTTTTTGTCCCCATTTTTGAAGATTGGGACAACTCTGGCAGTTTTCCAGGTCTTAGGGATATGGCCTGCAGACAGGATAGAGTTGATTATGGAAGCAATTGGTTTGGCACAGGCTGAGGTACCAAGTTTTAGGAACTTGGGTTGTAGCAAAGTCAAGTCCACATTGGTTGCTTAGTTTAAAATTTGAGGAGCGTTAATAGGAGATATCTCTGTTTATATGCGGATGCTAACAATAGTAGTAACCATATTAATACAAGAATTTATTTCTAGGTATAAATTCTCTCCCTATGAGACACCTATGGGATGAGTTATGACCATCAGTAGTTCAAAGTAACTCATTAAGGACCATGTTATTGGTAATAAAACAATTAATAAGTATTGCATGCAACTAATATATATTTTTGAGTCTTTCTAGGCACAGGTTAAAGCTGAAAGTGCACCTACGCGAGACAAGTTAATGGTCAAGCATTTTCTACGCAAGCACGCTCTTCATCCCAGATGAAAAGGCCATTTAAATACTACTCATCACCAGCATTGCAGTAAAAATTTCTTATCATCATGGATACACATCATGCACGTCAAAATAGTGCCAGCCTAGGCACAAACAGCTAATAAAGACAAAGACATAGCGCCTGCAAATAAGTGTTTTGATGGACACAATACTCTCTGACCACTAATCATCAAGGGAGAAAGGTCATAGGCAAAAAAAAGTCCAGGCCTCAATACACGAACTTTGAACGTTTTATTTTTTACAGGTTTTTATTATTTTTCAGTTACAATGTATGCTCCATTATGTTTGTGTAAGTGGTGTCCCATAAGGATGAGAAAATAGTATAAGGTATTATTTGTTTAACTCTGTTTATTTTATTTGGATTTATAGGTTAACAGAATCTCCCTGCAGAATGATATCCCGGTGGGAGAATGCTTTATCAGTCAAACACACGGTTATGTTAATTGCTCACAGGTAGAGTTAGAAACAAAAGAGAGACACCCAATACACAAGTGCTAAAAAGTAGTCTATGGGAAGAATAAGTTTCGGGGAATTTATTCCAAAATGTAGGAGTTGGGTTACTGTATGACAGGTTTACAGGGATATCCTCAATCATACAACCACAGACATTTACTCACTTCACCAAGAATAGGTTTAGTTTAAATTAATGGCTCTGTAGAATAAAATAGCTCTAGACTATATTTTAGCCTCAAAGGGAGGGGCATGTATGCGCCCTAGTTAAAGCGCAATGTTGTGTAGTTATCCAGGATTCAGGGAACATGGGGACTTGATGGTTGGATTGATTTGCTTTGAGCGAGGCTAGCGAATGTTTTTGAATGTGTGTGTTTGTCCTACTCATTGCTCTCTATGTGTTAAGTACAGCAAAACTCTGATCCAGAAGTGCATTGCAACCCCCACCGATGCTAAGCCTCTCTGCGGTGATGATGACGCCAGTCCCCCAGAAGAAGAGACCAAAGAAGAAATCAACTGGGCTGATATAATGGCCGGAAAAGAAAGGAATGAAGTTATGCACAACTTGGACATCTTGGTCCAGCAGGACTATGAAATGGTTAACTGTTCTGTTCTTTAAATAGACTGTCTCTTAAGGATATGGGGGGACTGAGAAGACTGGAAATGAGGAAGGTGGGAGGTCACCAAGGGCCGTGAGTCAATCACAAGGAAAGGATCACAAGTCAGCCATTTTCACCATAGCAGCCATCTTGGTCCGTTCTGCCATTCTGAGTAAATGCAGTATGAAAGATGCGTGCAAGAAGAATGTTTGTGCAGTCGCTCTTACCAGAAATTAGCCCCCACCAATTCTCACAAATAGCTGACCCTTAAATTATGTGACATATTGAGATGTAAGCCATTTTCTAATCTATAGAAATATGTAATGTTATATTTATATGTCTCTATTGGTCACTACAAGGCCATAGTTATAGAGAAGAGTACCAAGTAAGGGTATTTGTTCTTTTAGAGAACAAAAAGGAGGGAATTGTTAGGACTAGTATGTCAGGCCAGAATCTGCACTTGTGTTAAGCTTCCATTTTGTCTGATCATAACTAGTTAAGATTCTGTAGTCAGCCTTTTGCTGAAATATAATTCCTAACGCATTCAGTTTCTGCCAAAATTGCATTTCCATTCTTCCTGCTCAGGATATTGCTAAAATACTTTTGTATTGATAGTCTCCTGCTCTTTTAGTCAGAATATAATAGACTGGTTCTATGCAAAAAGCAAAATAGTATAATTAGTTGCTAAAGATTCAAGGTCTCTTTTGATAAAAGACAATGAATAAGCTATGTATTCAGACATTGCTTGTATTGGGAAAGACACGTCCCAAAATCATGCCACTAATATGTGCTGCCCCTAAATCACGCCTCTAATCAAAGCTACGCCCAAGACACACCCAGGATACGCCTATGTTACGCCTATGTTACGCCTATGTTACACCTATGTTACGCCTCTAACCAATATCTTATTTTTCCTGTATAAAAGTCATTGTCTATGAGTAATAAATTGAGACAAAGGATTTGAAACCTGGCGTGCATTATGTTTCATTTCTTTCGTATTCCCGGGCCTGTAAGTTCAAACAAAGATCGAAGATAACAAGTTGCAGGGCGTAATTAAGCTTCTGGGAAGTCTGCTGCAAAACGGCGCAGATGTGTATCCAGTCACAAGGCCTTAAGCTTTCTTGGCAGAGGAAAGGTTCCTCTCAGTTCTGGAGCCTAGCCAAGGAAGAGGTTTTTCCTTCACATGCGCACTTGTGATAAACCCTTCTCGAATTGAATATGTTAATCTGATTATGTAACCAATGAATAAAAATGTAACCAATGAATAAAAATGTAATCCTTCTTGAAGAATCCCCCCACACACACATTCACAGTGAATGTAAAGTTCAAAGAAAAAAAATGTGAATGTAATGAAATAGTTATTTTATTTTATCAGGAATACAAAATGCAAATAATCATTTTCACTCTTTATCTTCATTGTACACATACAGTAGTGTATAGTAGTGTACTGTAGTTTTTCTGTCCGTTGAAATGTTAGGGGCGGTGCATAATAATGCAAGAATGAAAAATACAAATAATCATGAATAATGCACATTTATAATAATAAAAACAGTAATACAAATTTTTAGTCTTTATCTTGTTCGTCATGGCCACATTGCATTCTGTAGTTCATTGAGAGAGGGGGGGGGGTTGTTTAAATCATGACTGTAGATACACTATACACACAGTTCACACAATTTACACATGATACCCCCCTCCCCCCACCCGTCCTTTTTTGTAGTGCAGCCAGCTGTCTTTGAAAAGGAAATAAAAAATTAGTGCAGTTAAGTGCATATAATTGCATTGTGTACTATAAAACTACTCCATATTAGACTACTGTATGCAGTTACTACTGTCAAACTACTGTATACTGGAACTACTGTACTGTAAAATACTTTGTAACAAGATTGGTAGTGCAGCCAGCTCTCTCTAAAAATTAAAAATTAGTGCAGTAAAGTGCATGCTGTATACTGTAAAACAATCTGTGCCATACTTACCTGTATCATGCTGTACTTGGTGTGCCTGTACTTACCATACTACAGTACTATACTACCTTCCTGTGACTTGCCCATTACGCTATATCACAATGGGCAACACAGTCGCAATATAGTCGATATATTAATTACAGCATTCCACGGTGAGCACATCGTTCCAAAAACTCATTATGCCATTCGCCAACTCATCCTTTTTTGAGGGTTTCACCACTTTTCGGATATGGTCCTTCAGCTGATGCCAGACCATTTCAATAGGATTGAAGTCTAGCGATCTGTCATTGGAGGGGGAAAAAAGGAGAATTAGTTAAGGAGATACACAGTAAACAGTGTGAAAAAACAAGACACGGTTACCGTACTTACTGCGCTGGCATCTTCACCCAGTTGATACCGCAGGCAAGAATATGCGCAGTTGATGTGGTGTGCTTCGGATCGTTGTCCTGGTAGAAATGGTGACCATCTGGGAATTCACGTGGGATGTATTCCACAATCTCAGGCACTATTTGCTCTTGGAAAAAAGCTTTTTTGATTCCTGTAACAAGAAAAGAAATGTGCTCAAAATAATGCACACTTCAGTAGTACAGTACAGTGTTTAAGGCTACAGCATGTGACTTTGTGCATTATTATACTGTACCATCAAAGATGACGATGCATCCTGGTCCACGCCTAGAGATGGCACCCACACATGCATCTTCACTGGGTGTTTTGGACGCGGCTTCATAGATATGCAACCTTTTTTGTGGAATGCAAAGGTGGCAAATCGCTCCAGCGATACAATAGACTTGTCAGTGAAGATGCAATCCTGAAAAGTTTCGCCACTGTCGATCCATGCCTGTGCCTGGACCACTCTCTTTATCTTGTTGACGTCCCTTATCATAGGGTACGCTCCGTAATGACAAGGAATAATTTTATAGGTACAGTACAGTTTATTAAACCACACTTTTCACCTCCTGTACTGTCCAGTACTAACCTCACACGTCCATATTTCCATCTAATTTTGCGTCTCATCTTCTTAATGCTGGTCTCTGATACGGTTAGATTGTGAATTTTCTGCAGTGTCTTTGACCCTTAAGGCACTCTTCTCATCATTCTCTTCACTTATTCTGTCAACCAGAACAGTTGTCTCCCTACAGTTTAAAGGAAAAACAACAATACGTTACAGTAGGCCACAAGTACAGGTACATTTATGCTCAGGCCTACAGTATGGCCAAATATAGATATTACTTTAATAGAATAGTTATACTGTATAAATATACAGCGATAACAATAAAAATAGAAACATACTGTATAGAATAGAGTTATATAAATATACAGCGATAACAATAAAAATAGAAAGATACTGTATAGAATAGAGTTATATAAATATACCGCGATAACAAAAAAAATAGAAAGATACTGTATAGAATAGAGTTATATAAATATAGAGCGATAACAATAATAATAGATAGATACAGTACAGTACAGTACTTACGCGTTAGTTACCGTTGGTGTCCTCTTTACTTTTTTGGTCTTACCGTGGGCATGATAGCTCACGGTTGCTGCTGGCACAACGAGGCCAGAAGTACTTAGCCAGCATTGAATATCTGCAATTCGTTGTCCTCGCGTGTACATCTCCTTTATTCTCATGCTGAGATCCTTAGAAATCTTTTTAACAGGCATCGCATCATGTAGAAAGAAATACAAACACAAGAATGTATATTCGATGTTTAGTCGATGTGTATTCAATGTGCAGTGAATCCACAAAATGGATGGTGTATTTATACTTTAATGAGTCACATTAGAAAACGCCCACTTTTAACACCTGCACCTCGTCGCCATGCATAAAAGGTGACACACATTGCATAGCCTCCCACTCAATGATCTGTATCTGAACTTGCCCTTGTCCAGATACTGCATTGTGCCATCTGCTTCCATGGATCAACCCCCGATTCTACGGACGCAGGAACCCACTCGAGTCTGCCGTGCCTGTCATGCAGAAAAAGCGAAAGGTGGCAGCCGTTTCCAAGCCAAGGCCAAAGCGAAAGGCTAAGGCTAATAAAGAAAACCTTCTGACGACTCCGATGGCTACAGGTAAGGCTTTAATGAAGCCTTATTATGTCAGGAAGAAATTTGGTGATGTACACTCAAAGCAAAACAAATGGTCACCTTCTGCATCAGCCCTCGCCGCCGCTGCCTCTTCTCTCCCCAAAACCCAGAGGACACCTTCTCCATCACTCCTCGCCGCCGCTGCCACTTCTCTCCCGGAAACCCAGAGGACACCTTCTCCATCACTCCTCGCCGCCGCTGCCGCTTCTCTCCCGGAAACCCAGAGGACACCT
>WSYH01012433.1:0-18854 GCA_036426205.1 Ascaphus truei | reverse complement strand
GTCTCACAGATCAGAAGGCAGTCTCACAGATCAGAAGGCAGTCTCACTGTTCTGGAGGAGGTCTCACAGATCAGAAGGCAGTCTCACTGTTCTGGAGGAGGTCTCACAGATCAGGAGGCAGTCTCACTGTTCTGGAGGAGGTCTCACAGATCAGAAGGCAGTCTCACTGTTCTGGAGGAGGTCTCACAGATCAGAAGGCAGTCTCACAGATCAGAAGGCAGTCTCACTGTTCTGGAGGAGGTCTCATAGATCAGGAGGCAGTCTCACTGTTCTGGAGGAGGTCTCACAGATCAGAAGGCAGGCTCACTGTTCTGGAGGAGGTCTCACAGATCAAAAGCCAGTCTCACTGTTCTGGAGGCAGTCTCACTGTTCTGGAGGCAATCTCACTGTTCTGGAGGAGGTCTCACTATTCTCGAGGCAATCTCACTGCTCTGGAGGAGGTGTCACAGATCAGAAGGCAGTCTCACTGTTCTGGAGGCGGTCTCACTGTTCTGGAGGCGGTCTCGCTGATCTGCTTAATAAAGAGCAACTGTTTAATATACCGTATATAATTTTTTGGTCCGGTGAATCACATCTCATATAAAGTACAGAAACGCAGGGCCTGAGAACTCCTGTATACTGACCCCTGAAAATCAGGCCGCCTGTCTGTTCCTGTATACTGACCCCTGAATATCAGGCCGGCCTCCTCCTGTATACTGAACCCTGAAAATCAGGCCGCCTGTCTGCTCCTGTATACTGACCCCTGAATATCAGGCCAGCCTCCTCCTGTATACTGACCCCTGAATATCAGGCCGGCCTCATGTATACTGACCCCTGAATATCAGGCCGGCCTCCTCCTGTATACTGACCCCTGAATATCAGGGCGGCCTCCTCCTGTATACTGACCCCTGAATATCAGGCCGGCCTCCTGTATACTGACCCCTGAATATCAGGGTGGCCTCCTCCTCTATACTGACCCCTGAATATCAGGGCGGCCTCCTGTATACTGACCCCTGAATATCAGGGTGGCCTCCTGTATACTGACCCCTGAATATCAGGGTGGCCTCCTGTATACTGACCCCTGAATATCAGGCCGGCCTCCTCCTGTATACTGACCCGTGAATATCAGGCCGGCTGTGTGCTCCTGTATACTGACCCCTGAATATCAGGGCGGCCTCCTGTATACTGACCCCTGAATATCAGGGCGGCCTACTGTATAGTGACCCCTGAATATCAGGCCGGCCTCCTCCTGTATACTGACCCCTGAATATCAGGGCAGCCTCCTGTATACTGACCCCTGAATATCAGGGCGGCCTCCTATATACTGACCCCTGAATATCAGGGCGGCCTCCTCCTGTATACTGACCCCTGAATATCAGGGCAGCCTCCTGTATACTGACCCCTGAATATCAGGGTGGCCTCCTGTATACTGACCCCTGAATATCAGCGCAGCCTCCTCCTGTATACTGACCCCTGAATATCAGGGTGGCCTCTTGTATACTGACCCCTGAATATCAGGGCGGCCTCCTCCTGTATACTGACCCCTGAATATCAGAGCGGCCTCCTCCTGTATACTGACCCCTGAATATCAGGCCGGCATCCTCCTGTATACTGACCAGAACTCCCTCCTACTGTCTCTGTACGTTCTCCCTACCTACCAATTAGACTGTAAGCTCCTCGGGGTAGGGACTCCTCTTCCTTAATGTTACTTTTATGTCTAAAGCACTTATTCCCGTGATCTGTTATTTATATTATCTGTTATTATTTGTTATTTATTTGATTACCACGTGTGTTACTGCTGTGAAGCATTATGTACATTAATGGCGCTATATAAATAAAGACATACAATACAATACTAGGGTTGCCAGGTGTCCGGTATTGAACTGGACTGTCCTGTATTTGGATACTCTGTCCAGTAAAAAATGAGAGGTGCTGTAATACTGGACATGTGTGTCCAGTATTTTCCTCCCTGGACATAGTGACCTGACGCACCTTTCACCATTGAGTCCAGTATTTTTGGAGAAGCCACCTGGCAACCCTAATACTGACCCCTGAAAATCAGGCCGCCTGTCTGCTCCTGTATACTGACCCCTGAATTTCAGGCCAGCCGTCTGCTCCTGTATACTGACCCCTGAATATCTGGCCAACTCTGCTCCTGTATACTAACCACTGAATATCAGGCCGGCCTCCTGTATACTGACCCCTGAATATCAGGCCGGCCTCCTGTATACTGACCCCTGAATATCAGGCCGGCCTCCTGTATACTGACCCCTGAATATCAGGCCGGCTTCCTGTATACTGACCCCTGAATATCAGGGTGGCCTCCTGTATACTGACCCCTGAATATCAGGCCGGCCTCCTGTATACTGACCCCTGAATATCAGGCCGGCCTTCTGTATACTGACCCCTGAATATCAGGCCGGCCTCCTCCTGTATACTGACCCCTGAATATCAGGGCGGCCTCCTGTATACTGATCCCTGAATATCTGGCTGGCCTCCTGTATACTGACCCCTGAATATCAGGCCAGCCTCCTGTATACTGACCCCTGAATATCAGGCCGACCTCCTGTATACTGACCCGTGAATATCAGGCCGACCTCCTGTATACTGACCCCTGAATATCAGGCCGACCTCCTGTATACTGACCCCTGAATATCAGGCCAGCTGTCCGCTCCTGTATACTGACCCCTGAATATTAGGCCGGCCTCCTCATGTATACTGACCCCTGAATATCAGGCCGGCCTCCTGTATACTGACCCCTGAATATCAGGCCGGCCTCCTGTATACTGACCCCTGAATATTAGGCCGGCCTCCTCCTGTATACTGACCCGTGAATATCAGGCCGACCTCCTGTATACTGACCCCTGAATATCAGGCCGCCTGTCCGCTCCTGTATACTGACCTCTGAATATCAGGGCGGCCTCCTGTATACTGACCCCTGAATATCAGGGTGGCCTCCTCCTGTATACTGACCCCTGAATATCAGGGCGGCCTCCTCCTGTATACTGACCCCTGAATATCAGGGCGGCCTCCTCCTGTATACTGACCCCTGAATATCAGGGCGGCCTCCTCCTGTATACTGACCCCTGAATATCAGGCCGGCCTCCTCCTGTATACTGACCCCTGAATATCAGGCCGGCCTCCTGTATACCGACCCCTAAATATCAGGCCGCCTGTCCGCTCCTGTATACTGACCCCTGAATATCAGGCCGCCTGTCCACTCCTGTATACTGACCCCTGAATATCAGGCCGCCTGTCCGCTCCTGTGCAGGGGGGGAGGGAATAGGCACAAAGCTCTCAGCCCATGTCTCCTGTAATGGGATTAGTAGAAATAGCTCAGGACAACATTGCATCTCCCCCCCTGCTCCCCCCTCTGCTTCTCCCCCACACCGCTGCTGCCCCCCCCCCCCCCTGCTTCTGTATATAGGGTGATATATAACTGTGTGTGTGCGTGCAGAGCGATATATATATGTGTGTCTGTGCATATACAGAGCGATATATATCTGTGTGTATACAGAGTGATATAAATCTGTGTGTGTATACAGAGCGATATATACCTGTGTGTGTGTGAGTGTATATATACAGAGTGATACACACCTGTGTGTGTGTGTGTATACAGTGGGATAAATATTTGTGTGTATATACAGAGCGATATATATCTGTATGTGTGTATAGAAAGCGATATATATCTGTGTGTGTGGATATATATCTGTTTGTGTGTATACAGGGTGATATATATCTATGTGTGTGTATACAGAGCGATAAATATCTGTGTGTGTAAACAGAGTGATATATATTTGTGTGTATACAGAGCGATATATATCTGTGTGTCTGTGTATACAGAGCGATATATATCTGTGTGTCCGTGTATACAGAGCGATATATATCTGTGTGTCCGTGTATACAGAGCGATATATATCTGTGTGTTTATAAGTAAGTAAAGTGATCTGTTCCTTGCTCTCTGGGAAGGAAGAGGTCAATATGAAGACCACTACTGACAGATGTAAGAGGGAGCCCCCCCCCCCCCCCCCCTCCAAATCACATAGCAGGACAGCTGGGGCCTTAATGCCCCGAAATCCTCTTCAATACAACAAGAGCCAAGGAGGGAGAGCGAGGCAGGGAGAGAGATGGAGAGAAGAGTGGAAGAGGGAGAGGAGGGAAGGGGGGGGGGGAGAGGGAGGGAGAGAGATGGAGAGAAGAGTTGAAGAGGGAGGGGGAGAGGAGGAAGGGAGAGAGATAGAGAGAAGAGTGGAAGAGGGAGAGGAAGGAGGGAGGGGGGAGAGAGATAGAGGGGGAGAGATGGAGGGGTTGGGAAGGAGGAGGGAAAGAGGGAGGAGAGAGATGGAGAGGAGAGTGGAGGAGGGGTGGGAGAGGAGCGAGGGGGGGGAGATGTGGAGGAGGGAGAGGGAGGCGGAGACAGATAGAGGGGGAAGAGATGGAGGGGAAGGGTGTGGGAAAGTGAGGGAGGAGAGAGAGGATGAGACAGAAGTAGGGAAGGGAGGGAAGGAAGGGAGGGGGAGAGGGAGGCAGAGGACACACACACTCACTCACTCACTCACTCACTCACTCACTCACTCACTCACTCTCTCTCTCTATATACATATACTAATATCACATTAAGTGGCAGTCTTTCACATTAGGCGACAGTCTCTTACACTAGGTGGTAGTCTCTCACATAAGGAGACAGCCTCTCACAGGTGGCAGTCTCCCACATAAGGAGACAGCCTCTCACAGGTGGCAGCCTCCCACATAAGGAGACAGCCCCTCACAGGTGGCAGTCTCCCACATAAGGAGACAGCCTCTCACAGGTGGCAGTCTCTCACATAAGGAGACAGCCCCTCACAGGTGGCAGTCTCCCACATAAGGAGAGAGCCTCTCACAGGTGGCAGTCTCCCACATAAGGAGACAGCCTCTCAAAGGTTGCAGTCTCCCACATAAGGAGACAGCCCCTCACAGGTGGCAGCCTCCCACATAAGGAGACAGCCTCTCACAGGTGGCAGTCTCCCACATAAGGAGACAGCCTCTCACAGGTGGCAGTCTCCCACATAAGGAGACAGCCTCTCACAGGTGGCAGTCTTTCACATAAGAGGAAAGTCTCTCACATAAGGTGTCAGTCTTTCACTTTTGTTGGCAGTCTCTCACATTAGCTGGCAGTCTCTCACATAGGGAGGGGGCAGTCTCTCACATAGGGAGGGGGCAGTCTCTCGCATAGGGAGGGGGCAGTCTCTCCCATGAATGTCCCTTCCTCAGACAGGATCAGTTGCTGTCCAAGGTACTGTAGGTGCCTGATATTCCTGCTTTTTGCGGCCCTGTTCACTTCCCTCTGTCCCCTGGGTGACAGGGCGGTCCCTTCGCCCCCAGCACAAGTGCGGGTGGTTAGGTGCTTGAGATGTAACTGTCCCATTATTATATACTTTGTATGTATGTATGTATATCTTTATTTATATAGCGTCTTCCCTGTACATAGCGCGTCATGGCAGTAACACATGTGACACAATAATATAACACATAGGGGAATAAGCGCTTCAGACATTAAAGTAACATTAGGGAAAGGAGTCCCTGCCCCGAAGAGCTTACAATCTAAGTGGTCAGTGAGGAGAACTTGCAGAGACAGTAGGAGGGTGTTCTGGTAAGTGCGTCTGCAGGGGGCCAAGGTCAGTGCATCTGAGGTGTATAGTATCAGCCAGTGGAGCTAGCCATGTGCTTTTACTAGGATTCTTGCAGGTCAGAGCGCTGTACGGATCACTAGGCACAAGAGCTTATGATCTATTTTAGGACTGGAGATGTCATGAAATGAAGCGACAGTAAGTAGTGTGAAGACCCGATGTCTCGCTCACTGGAACGCGATCTCTCTGATTTACATGTGGCTACCCATTAACATCTTGCATTTCCCCAGAGATCCCCAAATGTGGGCGGACACAGGAGGCCTCCTGATTGGCTGGAGATTCCCCTGCTCACCTGGTGGTACCTGTCCTATCCCCAGGGAAGAGACGGGTCAGCATTAGGGAACTTGTGAGATGTGGTTGATTAAGGGTAACTTCTCTCGGACCCCCGTGGGTACAGAGATAAGGGGCGGTGCTGGGGTCCTGTCTGTTGTGGCTGATATTCCCACTGATGTAACAACTCACCTTACACCCGGAACAGGACGTTTCTCCGCCGCGGCTGTTCAGCCGCCAAGGACAGTCAGCCGCCCGCCGTTTCACCCCGAAGGGATTAGCGTTAGCATTAGGGGTGAACTTTAGGGTAAAGGCTTATGCTTTTTAGGGTAAAGTGGTAAGGGGTTAAGGTGAATTTGTTTTGGGCAACGGGTAAGGTTAGGGAGTTAGGGTAATTGGTTAAGGTTAAGCTTGTTAGGGTAAGGAGTTAGGGGTTTGTAGGGTAAAGTGTTAGGTTAGGGGGTTAGGGTAATTGGTTAAGCTGGTTAGGGTAAGGTGTTACGGTTAGGGGTTTTAGGGTAAGGGGTTAACATGTTAGGGTAAGGAGTTAAAGTTAAGGGTTTCTAGGGTAAGGTGTAAGGTTAGGGGCTTTAGGGTAAGGTGTAAGGTTAGGGGCTTTAGGGTAAGGTGTAAGGTTAGGGGCTTTAGGGTAAGAAATTAAGGTTAGGGGTTTGTAGTGTAAGGTGTAAGGTTAGGGGGTTGTAGAGTAAGGAGTTAAGGTTAGGGGTTTGTAGGGTAAGTTGAGGGGTTTGTAGGGTAAGGTGTAAGGTTAGGGGGTTTGTAGGGTAAGAAGTTAAGGTTAGGGGGTTTGTAGGGTGAGAGGTTAAGGTTAGGGGGTTTGTAGGATAAGGTTAGGGGGTTTGTATGGTAAGATTAGGGGGTTTGTAGGGTAAGGTTAGGGGGCTTGCAGTGTAAGCTTAGGGGGTTTCCTTGGCGGTGAAATGCGCGGCGGTTAATGTCCCAGGGGCGGCTGAGTACATGCTGCAAAATGTCAGAGACCAAGGTACACCACCCCCTCCCCACACTCGGGAAGTCACCTTTGGCCACCATGTCTGGCAGAGGGAGAGGCTCGGTGACTAAAGGCTCGGACCCCAAAATCAGTGACAATGACCGACACAGGGGAGCCCGGTCCGTATCCCGGTGTCAGAGCCTTGTGGCCTCTGGCACCAACATGACACTGTAAGCCCCTCGGGGGTCGGGACGGCTCCTGTAACGTGCGATGTACGGCGCCACGTGTCGGGCGCTGTGTGTAACTGTGAGGGGCTGCGAGTCCCCGGGAGAGAAAGCGAGAAAAGGGCTGCATGAAATATATTATTATTATCATGTTTGTGGCTTATTAACAAATGGTAATTCTATGACTGACACCAAACACGGCGTGTGAGGGAGGGCAAGCGGAGGGCGAGAGAGGGCATACGGAGCTGCGTATGATGCACAAGCCATTGGTATCCTGCAGTATGAGAGGTGACAGAGAGATAGGACAGTGGCGCTCTCTAGTGGCAGATCTGCAGATGACAGGACATTTACCCTCGCTCTGCCCTCTGTCCTGGGACTCCAGCACCCTCTGGGGAGGGGGGCAACCTGAATGACCTTTTCCTGTTGGGCTGCGTGTGATTATAACCCTGGGATTCTGCGTGATTCAGATGTGACTGTGCTCAAGTAAATCCCTACAGGGGTAGTGTTACCTCTTGATGGATGCCCGCGCACTGCGCTAGAGAAAAACCCCTGGACAGTTCAGGAGGTCAGAATCTGACCTACATCATCCTAAGGAAACCTCTACAGTCATGGGGTCCACAAGGCTTATTCAGACATTCCTGTGACTTTAGGCAGGGGGCTCATGGCTTTGGCTGGGCTAGCCCCTGGCCAGAAAGGGTTTAATGGCGATGGGGAATGGTAGGGGGGGGGGGGGGGCTTTTGGGGCAGTTTGGAGGTTAAGCAAGTAAGATGGGGGACTTAGTGATGTAGGATGTAGTATTTAAAAGGGGGCTTCGGGGGGAGCTTAACCCTTTTGTTACTGGCCTCTCCTGGTTTCCCACCCTCCCTTTAATTTGTGTTGTCTGGGGTCATGGTTTTGTTGTTTCTGTATGAGTATATGTATATATGTATGTGTACATATGTATGTGTATATACGCCAGAAAGGGAGGGGCTTAGGAGCAGGAATTTCCTCTGCGGACTGGGGAAGGCATGCTCAGTCGTCACAGAGCCAGCAAAGAGGCCGGCTGTGTCCATGGAGCATGTAAGTCCCTGAACTAGGCCAGACTTTGCCCTTAGGCAGCCAGCAGTAAGGCGTGAGGGCTGTTTTGCAGACCCCGCCTCGTGGGACCACTGATGAGACTCTGCTACTGGAGGATCCCTCTAATTCCCTGGTGATAGCCAGGACGGTACCCACCGTGCCCACCAGACTTCAGGGAGGGTAGCACTACCTTCATACACTTTGGTGTGGGGATTGTTCTGCAGACACTGGGGGTCTAGGTGCCCAGGGCACCCTCAGTACTTTGGGGGAAACACTATTGTTATTAGTATTGCTATTATATGTTCAGTGTTATTGTGCTTATGAGCAGGGACCTGCTGGTAAATAATATTGTTATTACTACTGCTGTGTGTGTGTGGTAATTGCTTTGTATTGATTCCTATCAGGAGTCATCCTGCTCCGCTCTCCCTTAGTATACCATAATCGGACTGTCACCGGCACTATAAGTGCAGCCTAAGAGAGAGAGATGAGGGAGAGAGTGTGTAATAGAGAGAGTGTGTAATAGAGAGGGGAAGGATAGGGCGGATAGGGCGTATCTTTGCAATGTGACGGAGGAAAAAAATTCAGGATTTAGCTACATTTTGAATGGGAGGGTGACCCCTAGGCAGCATGCTTGTAATACTGGGTGTATGATGGTACTTCTAACAGTAATGTGGAAGGAGGTAGTAGGGCCAGGTTTGGGAGGAAGTATGAGGAGCTCTGTTTTAGCCATGTTGAGTTTAAGGCAGCGGAGGGCCATCCAGGATGATATGCCAGAGAGACATTCAGAAACTTTGGTCTGTATAGCAGGTGTAAGGTCGGGTGTTGAAAAGTATATTTGTGTGTCGTCAGCATAGAGGTGATATTTAAACCCAAAAGATGTTATTAGGTCACCTAGAGTGAGCGTGTAAAGAGAAAAGAGAAGATGCCCAAGGACAGAGCCCTGGGGTACCCCCACAGAGAGATCAATAGAGGAGGAGGTGTTAGGAAACGAGACACTGAAAGTACGATGGGAGAGGTAAGAGAAAATCCAGGATAGAGCTTTGTTCCGAATACCAAGAGTATGGAGAATGTGAAGGAGAAGAGGGTGGTCCACAGTATCGAAGGCTACAGAGAGGTCAAGTAATATGAGCAGAGTGTAATGACGTTTGTCTTTGGCAGCATGGAGGTCATTCGTTTTTTGGGGAGGGCTGTTTCGGTGGAGTGAGAAGTGCAGACGCCAGATTGAAGAGGAGAGAATAGGTGGCAAGAAAATAGAGCAAGCGAAAGAATACAAGCTGTTCAAGGAGTTTAGAGGCAAAACGGCAGGAGCGAGACAGGACGATAGTTAGAGAGACAGGTAGGGTCAAGCTTGCTGTTTTTGAGTAAGAGTATAACTGTTGTATATTTGAAGGAGGGAAAGGTGCCACAATGGAGTGAGGAGTTGAAAATATGTGTGAGTGTGGGGATTAGAGTAGGAGAGAGATGCTTGAGGAGATGGGAGGGAATGGGGTCAACAGGGCAAGTGGTAGAGGGAGAAGAAGAGATCAGCAGCATCATGTCCGCCTGTGTGACTGTGTAAAAAGAGTTGAGGAAGTCAGGAGAGTAAGGCCTGGGACCCGCTGCGCTCGTTGGCGCGGGCGGCCATGTCGCGAGTTCCCCACCAGCAGGGGAATCCTCGCGTGCCGGTCCCGGTCCCCCCTGGCTGCACAGCTGACTACACGCTGTGGCGCGTCAGCCGCTGGAGACACCACAGAATGGTGTTTTCTAGCTTCGACGCGTCACGTGGTGTGGCTGTGAGCCAATGGGGAGGGGAGGCTGCGGGAGGAGGAGAGGCTTCGGGGAGCGGGGAGGAGTGTGGAGTGAAAGCAGCATGAGTGCCTCTCTGTGTGTGTGTCTGAGTGCGTGCGTGCCTGCCTGTGTGTGTGTATGTGTGTGCCTGTCTGTGTGCGTGCCTGTCTCTGTCTGTGTGTGTGTGTATGAGTGCGTGCGTGCCTGTCTCTGTCTGTGTGTGTGTGTGTGTGTGTGTGTGTGTGTATGAGTGCGTGAGTGCCTGCCTGCGTGTGTGTGTTTTTTTTACTTACCTGCAGCCCGTGGCAGCCCGTGGAGGGAGGGGGGGGAAGAGTAGCGGGTCCCTCCGCTCAAGCCACGCCCCCCCCTCCCTGTCAATCCTCCCACTCCCGCCCACCTCCCGCTCCGGCCCCTCACGTCATGGCCGCGCCCCCTCACATCATGGCCGCGCCCCCGACCTGTTTGGCCACGCCCCCCCCGCTCCGAGAAAAGTAGCCTGTAGACCGCAGATCGCGGTACAGCAAGTTGCACGCGCCGCCGGCAAGCAAGCCAGCCGTGCGGACGCGTGCAACGGGACCTTAGCCTTAGGAAGAGGTGTAGGATGGGAGGATACAGAGGGGATGTCTGGACATTTGTGTAGGAGACGATTGCAGAGGTACAACCAGGGAGACAATAGATTGGGGAAATAAACATTGGCATTTATTTAGCTGTAGCTTCAAAACAATACAGCTTCATGTCAGCATACAAAACAAATAGAACAGGCCTATCCCTCTGTAGGGACTAACTCACACTATAAGTCCCTATCTGAAGGACTGGGAGGATAAGCCTCTTTCCAGCCTCAGACTTAAAGTCCAAAGAAGTACCTGTAAGCAGGGCCTCTTTACATCAGTTTTCGGGTCTGGGTTTGGTGTTCGTGAGGTGCACCCTCTGGCGGGTTCCAGGGTCCGCTGCATCCTGGAAAGTGTCTGGTTTCCTGGGATCTCTCTGGCAGCACCAATTTCTCAGTGTTAGAGAGATCTCCTGCGGATTACGCAGGAGGCGCTTCTATCTGTCTGATGAGCCAGGTGGAGACTGGCTAATTCTCTGTAGCTGTAATTAACCAGCTTCCTGTCTGACTCATCAGACAAATACAGGCTTTCTATGTGAAGCCCTTTTAGACAGGTGTTAAAGCTGCAGTTCAGTCTTTTTTTTTTTTTTTTTTTTACTTCCATAGTTTCATGTGTGCAATCTCTAATTACCTAAAGATCTGTATAGCTGCCGGTCAATTCGTTCTCCATGTATTGATAGGCAAAATTTGGTGACATAATTAGAGCTGGCATATGTTTTTATTTGCTTCTGTCAGTCAGTGGAAGCTCATGAATATTCATGAGCACTCCTGCACTGACATGTGCTAGAGGGAGGGCAGGGCTGACAAAGGGGTGTGCCAGGGCTTGTGACAGGACATGAAGGGGCAGTTCCTTAGCAAATGGCTGTTAAAATAGAATACAAGAAAATTGGTCTTTCAAAGTTGTTTTTTTAAAAACAGAAAATGCTACAAGTATTTTTTCTTACTACAGAACTGATTTATTAAAAAAAACACACATGCAGGATATTGACTGAACTGCAGCTTTAAGGCCCTGTTACAGTATGGCATCCACGTTTGTCTCATCAATAGAAAATGAGATGAGATGATGGTCAGAGAGAGGTAAAGGGGAAATGGAGAAATCAGAGAAACGTTTTGGTGAAAACCAGGTGCAGGTAGCGGCTGTCCTTGTGGGGGCTGGCTGCAGTCCATTGGTGGAGGCCAAAAGACGAGGTTAGAGAGAGAAAGCGGGAAGTCCAAGGGAGAGAGGGGTCATCAATATGGCAGTTGAAGTCCCTGAAGAGAAGGGGAGTCAGAGGAGAGAAAGGAGGAGTGCCAGGATTGTAACTCAGAGAGAAAGACAGAAGGGGGATGAGTAGAGGCAGGTGGGTGATAGATGACCGCCCCGTGGAGAGGGAGAGGAGAAAAAAAGCTGGACAGTGTGAGACAAAGGAAGGAAAGCAAAGAAAGTTGATTGTGGGAGAGATGTCCCCAGAAGCATGGAGAGAAATAGAATGTGTGAGGATTTGTAAGGGTGAGTTTTAGTGCAGGGGGTATAGCTGTGTAGTGCCAGAGGGCGCAGGTAAAAAAGGAGTTCATGTGAGCTGAGAAGTGGAGAAGGAAGGAGAGATGGAGATATATGAAGAGTTAGAGACATAATGAGGCTGGTACAAAGAAATACTATATAAATAGTATTTTTTGCCAATAAGACGTAAATTAATCTCAGAGGGTTTTCAACCTAATAGTTAGAGATCTGAGCTGGGGAAGGGATCCAGGTTTGGCAGGGTCATCTAGCCTGAGGCTGAGGGTTCCTCCCCCTCCATTGTTCGTTCAGTCAGTTTCGCGGTTCTCATGGGGTACCACTGGATTGGGTCGCCAGGTGGTGACCACGTGGAAGGTACCCATAAGCTTGGATTTGGCCTAGCCTGACAAGTCCCCCGTTAGTATTGTGTGTTGTGGTTTTAATGGTGGTTAGTAATGAGAGGCATGTTGTCTTTTTACCATGAGTTCAGGTCTCATGTCTTCTTTTGGGTTGGGGTAGGATGGGCCCATTCTGGTAAGTGCCAGAATCAGACATGCCAGTGTCTGGGAGGAACACGTGACAGTGCAGTGTGACACAGGACAGCCCTATGACGCAGGCAGCAGATGGCAGTTCTCTAGTAGTAGTGTCCTACTTGGGATGTGTTTTATGTCCCCACGTTGTCGCTGTCCCGTCTTTCCTGATGTCTTGGAAAAGAGGAGGAGAGGGGAGACAGAAACTTTCATATACTGTACGTGGAGGAGGAGGGGGAGAGGAAGAGGAGGGGAAGAGGAAGAGGAGAGCTAGAACAAGAGGGTGGGAGGCTCAAGGGAAATGAGAGGAAGTACTTCTTCATGGGAAGTGGGGTGGATTCACGGACCAGACTCCCAGCAGAGGTGGTAGGGGCTAATACAGTAAGGAATTAAAGATACTTGGGATGGGCACAAGGGTAAATCCGTAATATGAAAGATTCCAAAAAAGATCTAATAGAGTCTGAGGTTTGACAGAGTAGAGGACAATGGGCAGAGAGGGGATGGGGGGTACTTTCTATCTGTGTACTGTGCAGGTGTCAGTGTCACGGAGATGGGACAGGAGGAGTAACAGGAGGGGACAGGAGGAGTAACTGGAGGGGACAAGAGGAGTAACTGGAGGGGACAAGAGGAGTAACAGGAGGGGTCAGGAGGAGTAACAGGAAGGGACAAAAAGGAGTAACAGGAGGGGACAGGAGTCGTAACAGGAGGGGACAGGAGGAGTAACAGGAAGGGACAAGAGGAGTAACTGGAGGGGACAAGGGGAACTCAAGCCTTAATACGTCTTCTGAAAGACAAATACACACACCTTAACACAAATCACACACATTACACACACACACACCTTAACACAAATTACACACACCTTAACACAAATCACACACATTACACACACACCTTAACACAAATCACACACATTACACACACACACACACCTTAACACAAATTACACACAACTTAACACAAATTAAACACACACATACACGTTAACACAAATTACACACACATACCTTAACACAAATTACACACACATACCTTAACACAAATTACACAAACATACCTTAACACAAATTACATACACATACCTTAATACAAATTACACACATACGCACACCTTAACACAAATTACACACACACACACACACACACACACACACACACACACACACACACACACACACACACACACACACACACACACACCTTAACACAAATTGCACACACACACCTTAATACAAAATGGCACCACCGTAACACAAATTACACACAACTAACACAAATTAAACACACCTTTAACACAAATTACACACACACGTAACACAAATTAGACACCACCACACACACCGTAACACAATTACACACACCTGAACACAATTTACTCACACCTGACACAATTACATAACACACACACCTAAACACAATTACAACACACACACCTAAACACAAATTACACAACACACACACACACCGTAACACAAATTCCACACACCTTAACACAAATTAAACACACACACAAATTACACACACACCACATACCTTAATAGAGATAAACACACCTTAACACAAGTTACACACACCTTAACACAAATTACACACACTTTACCGCAAATTAAACATACACACGTAACACAAATTACACACACACACACACACACACCTTAAAACAAATTAAACACACATATACCTTAACACAAATTACACACACACACACACACACACACACACACACACACCCCACACACACACCACACACACACACAACACACACAACACACACACACACACACACACACCACACAAATTACCCACCTCTTAACACAATGACACCCCCTTAAACACAAATCACACACACACACACAAATGACACACAAACACCATTAATAACCTTTACACACACAGTTTCTCGATGTTTTCATGTATAGATGGTATCTTCTCGGAAGTAACAATCCCGTCCCCTGATAGTATTGTGTACGATCCTGGTACCCTCTTGCTGGCTCTCACTGCTGGCTGCTGATTATCAGCCTGGAACCTCCAGAGCTGAGCCCGTGGAGGGGTTTCTGTGTGTACAAACGTGAGTCCGATAAATGAGATGTCACCAGTCCTGTTACATAAATATTATATGTATATACACACACACAGCGCAGGTTCTTCCAAGACCCGCGCGCAAAGGGTTTAAATATCCACAATTACCTGTGTCCCAGGGTCACCACACCTCTGCCAGGGACCACACAACCAGCAGGGCCACTCTCCCCCGCAACCATCAGGGGCCAGACACCTGCAACCATCAGGAGCGCACACAACCATCAGGAGCTACACTCAATCATCAGGAGCCACACCAACCACAGCGCCACACTCACCATCAGGAGCCACACTCAACCTCAGGACCATACCTCACCATCAGGGCTCACACTCCCCAATCAGGGGCCACACTCCCATCAGGGCCACACTCCCACGCACCCATCAGGGGCCAGACATCTGCAACCATCAGGAGCTACACTCAACCATCAGTGACACTCAACCACTACAGGAGCCAACTCAACCATCAGGACCACACTCAACCATCAGGGCCACACAACAATCAGGGGCCGCACAACAATCAGGGCCGCACAACATCAGTGCCACACAACAATCAGGTGCCACACAACAATCAGGGGCCACACACATCAGGTGCCACAATAACGCACCGCAACAGGGGCCAGATTACCCACCCCTCAGGCCACTCCCCGCACCCTCAGGGGCCCACCCCGCAACCATCAGGGGCAACCAAGCATCAGCAGCAGGGCCACTCCCAATGTATCCGCCCATCCCTTTCTTGACAGAGTGCTATTGGTTGGCACACGCCCGGGGAGTCGGCGCCCCATCATTCTGTTTACTTGCGCCGCTTTGTTGAGTAGACGATTGGTGGAGGATTTTGAGATCTTTGGATTCTCACCTGGTCGTAATCTACTCTCATAGTGGCCAAAGCACTGGTCATCTCCTCCTGAGGAGAGAAAGGGAGGATGAAGTGAATGAGGGACTGGGAGGAGTGACGGAGGGGAGAGAGGAGAGAGAAAGAGAGGTTTGGGGAGAGAAAGAGAGAGAGAGAGAGCAATAAGGAAAATAGGTGATAGAAGAAGAGAGATGAAGTAGAAGAGATTAGTATAAGAGAGAAGTCAAGAAGTGAAATATTAGAGTATCAAAAGGGAAAGAGTTAGATATAGCAAGAATGGAAATAGAGTAGGTCAGATATAAAGGAAGTTAGAGAATAGGAGGGAGAGCAAGAAGGAAGATAAAAGAGATATAAAGAAGGAAGAAGGGAGCAGAATAAATGGAGAAGGTATAAGGTAAAATGAGGATATCAAATGAGGAGGTAGAAAAGGGGAGAGTAGGAAGCAGATCCCTCCGAGAGTGGACCTTTAGGTCTCTCCGTCTCCATTGTCCTAGTTCGTCCCTCCTTCTGCTCTTCCTCGTTCCTACTGTTTCCTCCGCGACATCCTTCATGAGTAGGGCGATTGTCATTGTACTCAATAGGCGCCTATTCTGGTTTCCTATATCGATTCTCTTTCCTCACTCTTTGTCCCTGTTGACAGGGCTTCTGCTTGTCACTCACCTTCCAATTTTCCCATGCACCCGGGCAGTGTGCAGAGGGTCTGCGGCACCACCAATGACTGCGGTAATGATACAAGAACTGTCACCAGTGCAGACCTGTCCACTGTGTCACTGTCACCACATGGAGGGATAGACGCATAGGAAGGGAAGTGGACAGCACATTCTGGCTGTGTTAGAGGTTCCTTCGTGTTTACATACGTGGTCACCCCTGCGAGGGAGGGACAGACTCTGTGTTAGACGTCCCCCTCATGTGTCACCCTGCGGGGAGGGACACTTGTGGTTAGAGGTCCACTGTGTTAGAGGTCCCCTCAGTTCACCCTGCCTGGGGAGGGACAGACTCCGTCTTAGAGTCCCCTCAGTTGGTCACTCATGTCACCCCTGCCGGGATGGAGGTGGGTCCAGTTTAGAGGTCCCCTCATGGCACCCTGCAGCGGGAGGCCAGGGTCCGTGTTGAGGTCCCCTCATGTACACCACTGGCGGGGGAGGACAAGGTCCGTGTTAGAGGTCCCCTCCGGTCACAGTCTCACTCTGCGAGGAAGGACAGACTCGGTGTTAGAGGTCCCCTCAGTGTCACCCTATGGGGGAGGTCCATGTTAGATGTCCCCTTAGTGTCACTCTGCAAGGTTCGGACGGGTCTGTGTTTGACGTCCCCTCATGTCCACAGTGTCATCCTCTGGGAGGGACAGGGTCCTGTTAGATGTCCCCTCAGTGTCACAGTGTCACCCTGTGAGGGAGGCACGTGGTCCATGTTAGATGTCCCCTCAGTGTCACAATGTCACCCTGCGGGAGGCACGTGGTCCATGTTAGATGTCCCCTCAGTGTCACATTGTCACCCTCGGGGGAGGCACGTGGTCCATGTAGGATGTCCTCATTGTCACAGTGTCACCCTCGGGGTAGGACGTGGTCCATGTTAGATTTCCCCCTTCGTGTCCACGTGTCACCCTGCGGGAGAGCACGTGTGCCCATTGTAGATGTCCCCTCAGTGTCCACAGTGTCACCCTGCGGGGTACGTACGTTTATCCAGGATGATTCATGAACTGTATGATTGACATCCTGTCGGTCGGGTCGTCCTCAGCAGCAGTCGTATCATCTGCTTTTGGCTGGAAACACGTGGGAAGAGGAGGGAGTCAGGATTATTTAGGCTGCACCTGTGACCCCCCTTTAACCCTGCATTGTAGAGTACACAGGGACAATGCATTTTCTGGCCCTCTGGCAGTGAAATGGGTTAACAACAGCCATTGTACTGAGTGTCACGGGGGACCAAAACTTTAACAAAACACCTTTACCACCGGGATCACAATCAACCAGGCAGGACACAATATTACATAAAAACAGACATTTTATTCTGCAAGGTCAGCAACAAATAACACAAATCGCAGTGTAACACTCACCAACTGGGGCCTGAGGGGGGGGAAGGATCTAGCCTCATCGTAGGTGCAGGGGCCTGCTTCGGTGGGCTTGCCCTGACAACTTCTTCTCCTTCCCGGCTTCCTCCGCTATTCTTCCATGCACTTTCGATCGCCCGCCACTCGTGACGTCACAGTCCTCCGTCTCACGCTCCAATCTCGCCCAGATAACTCCAAACTCTTTCTGGTATCTGATCACCGTGCCTCTTAGGCTGCGGTCCCCAGTGCACACGCCACAGCGCACGGCTCGCGTGCGCTGTGCTATCAGCCCCGCCCCCCCAGTCCGGCCGGTCCAGTCCCTACTTTGTCGCGCACCTTCCCCAGCGGTGCGCGACAGGTTTTCAGGGAGGCAGGAGAATTTGAACTTGACATCTGCGACGGGGCATGGCACGCCCCCTCCGGGTTCAGCCAAAGGGCAACCACCGCGGGACGTCATGGCCACGCCCCTGCAAACCCACAGCCACACCCCCTCCCTTCGCAAACCTTCCCTCCCCCCAGACCGCAGATCGCGGTGTAGCACTGTGCACGCGCCGCCCCCCCCCCCGGGCCGCGCGTTGTCAACAGTGAAGACTGGGGACTCAGCCTTACATAGGACTCAGTCGCCTATCTTTTTGCTGGAGCAGAGGCCGACCGACCAACAGAGCACAGATCGTGATGATGCAGCCAATCGGAGGACGAGGGCTTGTCCGGCTGCACCATCATAGAAGGGGCAGGCTTAAGGACTCTAGAATCTCCCTCCCCTCAGGAGGGAGCCGCTGGCAAATGGGAATTCGAACTGGCCAATAGGAGTCGTGCCTACGGGGCTGAGACCTGCAACAGTTCCCCTGGCCAGCCCTACACCCCCTGTGGGTTAAGCTGCCTCAGCGTCCTCGGAGAAACAAAGGCTCTGCACCGCCGAGAACCAGTTTCCGGACCTGAATTACAAGCCCTTCCCCCTCACCATTGTCCTGGTACTGAAGCCGCCTCTCAGTCCTCTGTCACAAACCGGTATTTCTTCTGTATGCAGCCCAGCTAAGTGAATTACTGTGTCTGCACACGGAGAAATGCTACAACACATAGGAGACATTGCTGACTTGCTTACTGTGTGCTGGGAAAACACTACCACAAGGAATAAATACTTTTATCAATCCCAGTCCCCAAGACACAACAACACCGTTTCTCTGGTCATATGATACGGTGGTAAGGTGTTAAAAGTTCTGGTCCTCTCCCGTGCCAGGCTGTTTTCTGGTGGCAGCAGTGGGATCACTAGGCTCAGCTCTGAAACTCTTGCAGGACTTTCAGTCTGAGTCCAGATATCACACAGTGACAAAGCCTCTCTTCTGGAGAGGTTACACACA